>VSDK01018921.1:311953-336812 GCA_009767595.1 Symbiodinium kawagutii
GACGATGATGATGATGATGATGATGATGATGATGATGATGACGATGATTGTGGTGATGATGATGGTGATGATGATGATGATGATCGATCGATCGACCATGACAATTCATGAATGTTTAATGATTAACTTTGGTAGTTGTAAGGTTATCATGAGGTTGCAAGTGTTCCCTGGCACCTGTGCCCAAATTTGATGCTAAGATGCGTGTCTGAGCTAGGTGCGAGTACAGACAGGGATGGCGATTCAAGAGTGGCATGTGACTGGAACATGGCCCATATCCACAACAACAGAGCAAGCAAAGAAAACATTGCTGGTATTTCCAGATCAATTGAAACTTCCCGTTGCACTACAACAAACAAGTTCTCCGATGAAATATTCTTGAAACTCCGCAGATCAGCAACAACGAAGCAGGTGCCGATTTCGAGGACATTTCCGGAACCTTCCCCAAATGTGCAACGACACGGCAAGCCCCTGGTCCCTTGACAAAACCTTCCCCGAAATTCCCTAGCATGCATTAATGGCGAAAAAACAGGTCCCTGGCAGGTTGATCGATAACTTCTCCTCCCTGCGCCCGTCCACAAAGAAATGTGTTCAGTGATAGATCGGCAGCAAAGACAGAGACTGCTATCTGCATTGGGGTGACTGTGTGCATGGTTTTAATGCCGCGATGTGTGTTGTCATAGGAGTTTCCAAAACCTATTTTGAATTGGTTCTACTGGCTGTTCAACGGGGTTTCCCATGACCATGCGTTATAACTATCCCCAACAGACCGGCGAACGTACAAGCAAGATCAACAAGCTCATCAAAGTGCGGCCACATTTTCGACCATCTCTGCTGGACGTGTTGGTTCTCAGGTGGCAAAAGATGTGGCAATTCCTCAGGAATTGAGGCCCCCTTGGATCCTCTCGCACTGCCTGACATACCAAACCTGACACGTCGAAAGGTGTCTACAAATGATGCTGCTGTGGCCCCGGGTTCCACCCGGCCGGTGAGTTGCACCCGAATCACACAAACGTAGAGAATACCTTATTGTTGTCGAGTGTTGCATGACAACAACTTTGGAGGGCAACCAAACCATGCCATCTGCAGCCACTTGACCTACGCAACGTTAAACTGACAACGTCTGGCGAAAAGCTCAGAATTTGTGCTGGACCCAAAAATCACAGCAGAAAGAGCAACGTAAAGCGGGCCAGACGGATTAGTGCAGCTAAGAAAAAGGTTCGGGCAGTTCAGCCATCTGAACCTTCATGAGAAGCTGAAGAACCAACATTCCTATCCAGTCCTCTGAAAGGTTGAAAATATGTCTCGGATGTATCCCGACACCTCATTGAAATCTGCTGACTCGATGTTGCTATGTCGGTGACCCACGGCACCTCCACCTGCCAGTTAGTCCTTGTGACCTGAGCCTCTCCAGAAGACAAGGCAGATTGTCGCAATGTAAAAGATGGAAACCAACAAAGCGGGAACAACAAGGAATCCAACAGAATTCCATTCCACGCCAATGAGCATAGTGGAGGGCAACTCAGCATCTGAACTCCTGACGAAACAAGCATGACCTTCTTCGAAGCCAGCAAGACCAAGGGCTGCTGACTCCATGGATTCGATCTCTGCTATCAGCTCTTGGGTGTTCTGAGTGAAACTTGCAGCTCCTACTCCAAGCTCAGACACTGCAGTGCCCACAACTAAAAGCAAGGTTCCCATGCTGACTTGTTCGATGTCGTAATACTGGAGGAAGGTATCAAGAAGCTCACAGAGAGATCCGAAAATGGCAAGCCCAATATTGGTCCATGCGAAGGTGACGATGGAATCGACGAGATCTTCAAGTTTTACCAGACTGGCTATGCCATCACCATATTGAAAGCAGAAACTGCCTCGCACTGTAGCGACGGCTTCGATCGCTTCGGCACTCACTGTCACGAGCCTGGCCTCCAGGATTATGTCTGCCAGAAAGTTGACAAGGGATACCAAAAAAACATATCTATTGAATCTGGAGAACCCGAAACTGCCAGCAACCATTAGGAATATAATGCCCAAGCTATCTACGATAATGTCGCCAATCTCAGCTTCACGAATGGAGGCGATAGCCCGCTTGACAACTTGCCATGGTCTGCACTGTTTTCCTTCTCCTTCGCACAAATGCCTCTCCGCTGACGAAGAGGCATAGACAAAGCCTCTGCAAATGGAAAGGTTGGCCTGCTCTTGTGCGCAAAATCCTTCCGGCACTTGCGAATTGAACTCAACAACTTCTTTTGAGCAGCTTGGACCAAAATGATCCGGACCGCACTCACAAGCGCCTATCCAATTGCAGATGTCACTGTTAAGAATGCACTCATCACGAGCATAGCTTCTGCATATGGTAGCAGCTGCTTCAGTCTTTTCTGTGCATCCAATCCATTGGCCTTGATTCTTACAACTCTGTCCGGTTTGGGTCAAACTCCACGAACACATGTCTTGGGTGTTACACTCCTCCTTTGTGGTCATGGTGCTGCAGTACTCTTGCAAGGCACCCTCTTCTACTCCCTGGCAGCTCCAGGAGTGCACGAGGGCAGTGTCTTCCTTGTACTGGCAATGCACCCGACTTTCGCAAGATTCTCTTGTTTTGTACTGCTGACAACCTCCCGAGATGCCAGGACGTGGATGGCAAACAGGTTGAACTACACACATGGTTTGGGATGTAAGCAACTCCACAGAGAATCAATGTCTGCTGCAGTTTTGCATGCTTGGCCTTCTCCAGTCTCGCAATGCAATCTTTCACGTGCGGCATTACAAAGACATGGGCGAGTGTAAGTTCGACAAGTAGTCCCCCTGGTACATCCACTTGCACGGCAGAGCTTGTTGAGGATTCTGTTGTCCTGTCGAAAGCAGCCAGTTTAGGTGTCACACTCGACTGCTTCCGACAGGACGACACTTCAGACAGGGTGTCTGAGAATGCAAGGCTGCGACTCGTGTCACACTCAAGTCACAGAATTACATTCTCAGACACCCTGTCTGAAGTGTCGTCAGGGCTGCACCCGTGCAAGGTCAGCGCCCACAGGACCACGGCACACATCAAACTACCAAAAGCACCGTGAAGCATCTTGCCTCCAGTGATGTCACCCGTGGGCGCAACTTGAGCAAAACTGTGAAGCCAAGTGAGGTGAATTCAGAGCAAGGAGTCTAGGACTCTTGAAACGGTCTTGCCAGGTTTGGTGGTGTGTGAGAAGGGGCTGCTCAAACTGTATCATGCGGTCACTGTTCGAAGACCTCAGCAACACTGTGTGAGATGAATGCTGTTTTTGTGCTTCCAAGCGACTCAGAAGCTATGATCAATGCAATTCGTCTCAAAACGATAATGCTGCTGCACCTTTTTGCCACACCCACCCAACACAATCAGTCTTCAATCTCACCGCGGAAGTGCTGTCCACCATCCTCCGAACAACTGGCTGTGAAGCTTTGCAGACTTTTCCGCGCCTTGAAGTTTCTCTACGTTGTTCCAGTTCAAGCCTCTTCAATCCATGTGTGCTCAGAATGCCGCTTGCCTAACTTGATTTTGAAAGGGATTGTGGTACGCTGCTTATCTGTGTCTTTTAAACATAAATGCGCTTGTCAAACGACATTTCAATCATACACTTCTCAAACAATAGCATCCCCCTAAGAATGCTGCTATTGACCTCACCATCGGCTACAACAGCAAGTCCAACAGTCATTTCTTCCAAACGACCCCGCCCAAACCACGACCATCATCATGTTTGTTTAAAGAGCTCCTCGGATGCGAATACAAAACTCACCCACCTCTAATCACTCAAATCTGATGGGATCGCAATCTCATGAAAGTGGTGGCCCGCCAAAAGGCACAGGTTGGTGATGGTCCTCATTGATCTTTGTTCTCCCAAGAACCGGGTTGGTGACCCTCACTATGGGTGGAATATTCACAAATTACCTGTTGAAATATCGACCGGTTCCATATTGAGCTCCGAAAAATCTTTGTTCCGTCACGACACTCGTTGCGAATCTAGTGCCCTTCCCCCCACCAGGACATTGTATTTCTTATCTGCCAACGAGTGTGATCGCAGGCGAAGGTGAAGCAACAACCCCAACCAGCGCCAGCAGTGGAACCAACAGCGGAATCCCTGGGCTGACCCCCAGGCTGGTAATAGCGTGGTCAGCACCAGTTCCACAGCCGGACATGTAGGTGTCTCCACTCTTTCAGATTTACGTTCGTTTCTAGTGATCCCTCGAACGATGCGGTTGGGAGTGCGGGCATCATGTTAACGTTCACTTGCACTTGCTTCATGAAGTTGATGCTACGTCACGCCAGGGTTGGGCTGGGGTGGGGGCGTCATGTTGACGTTCACTTGCACTTGATTCATGAAGTTGATGCTGCGTCACGCCAGGGTTGGGCTGGGGTAGGGGGTATGTTAACGTTCATTTGCACTTGTTTCAAGAAAAGTGTCCTGGAATGTCAAACCTCTGTTGTTCCAGAGGGTCTGGCGTCAAACGTTGCCACCACAAACACCATTGCAATTCATGGGAGCTCTGAAAGCTGTCCTGTCCATTTGACGTGATGCTGGCCCAAAAAAGTAGTTTCTGACAAGGTCCGAATTGTCTGTGCATCTATGAATGGACAGAAACATATGAAAAACGTGAGGTATTTGTTGGATGAACAGAAGAGAATGTTAACAAAAACACACGGCCGTCTGTGGAACGTGTACCGCGTAGTTGGTCCACGGTGCGTATTCCGCCGTGGTAAAACATGCATTTTTCTGTGTTTTTGACATTTTTCATGTGTGTGTTCGTGTATCATGGCAGGTTTTCATTTGTACAAATTGACATGAATACGACATCGAGCATCTTCTTTCGCCGTTCACGTGGATGCCGATATGGAAGACATTCGTTGGATGTTGACGTTGCTTGATGTTGCTTCATGACTTGCATGCTATGGGTTTGCTCGGGTAGGGTGTGCTGGGGTGGGGTGGGGGGGGCATGTTAACGTTCGTTGAACTTGCGTCGTGCATTGTTTGCTAGGTGCAGGATGTTCGTTGGATGTTGACGTTGCTTGACGTTGCTTCATGACTTGCATGCTATGGGTCTGCTCGGGTAGGGTGGGGTGGGGGGGGCATGTTAACGTTCTTTGAACTTGCGTCATGCGTGGTTTGCTGCGTGCAGGATGTCCGTTGGATGTTGACGTTGCTTGACATTGCTTCATGACTTGCATGCTATGGGTTTGCTCGGGTAGGGTGGGGTGGGGTGGGGTGGGGGGGGTCATGTTAACGTTCGTTGAACTTGCGTCGCGCATGGTTTGCTACGTGCAGGATGTTCGTTGGATGTTGACGTTGCTTGACATTGCTGCATGAAGTACATGGGCTGGCGCAGCTCTTTGAAGGTGAAGACACCCAAAGAGTTTTTGAATCACTTGGTTCGAATCTTGTGAGAAAAAAGTAGTTTGCCCGATGGCATGAAGTGATTTTGGTGCATGTCCCATCAAGAGATCAGACTCAAAAAGTGCAAATCGCAATGTAAATGGTGACTTCAGACAACATTCCCACAGCTAAGCGGGTCTTACATTTCTCACGGCGGAAAATGAGCCATGGTCCTAGTTACCCTCCAGAACTCGAGAGAAGCCTTTGTTCGCCCGGGTTTTCAACCACAAAATTCCCCATGATTTGTTCAAGTATGCAGGTCCTGACATCTCTGGAAGGCACCAAAAAATGGGCCAAGAGCCATGATCATCAGCGTGATCCGCCCAATGATCAACCCCTCGGTTGTTTAGCCTACGGCCACCATGAGGTGGTTTTTCAAAATAGGGTACCCCCCAAATCACCCAATGAAATGTTGATCATTTATACAGTAAATCTATAACCAACTATTTTTTGGGTTCCCCATTTTGAGACCCATAAATCCACAACCATTTCCACTTGATCCATGGGCCGTTGCTGCTTCCAGTGTCCTACGACGAAGAGCCGCCAAGGCCGCATCAAAGCTTGGAGTTGCCCCAGTTGTGGACCTCAAGGGCTGGCATCGAAATCACATCGCAACATCGCATCCGACTCCTCGGTTGGTTCATGATAGCCGGTGATGATGAATGATGATGAATGATGGCTAATTGTGGTTAATGATGGTCAATGGTGGTTAATGATGGTTTCATGGCTGAATAACGGGTTGATACTAGCTAAATAGTGGTTCATGACGGCTTGATGATGGCTTGAAGATAGTCTTATGATGGCTGGATGATGATCGGTGATGGCTCTATGATGATGGATGATGGTTTGATGGCTAAAGAATGGTTCATGATGGTGTAATGATGCTCCAATTTGCCGAAGTTCATTTTGGCGGTTGATCCTCTTTGATGACAGTTGAGACAGCACCCGGGGATAGCAACCACCCACAACAATCTAACTATCGAGAACTGGTTCTGCTGGTCGGTAAAAAGATTTACAATCATGGATGGCAATGATTTCGAGCAAGTACGCATCGACAATTGACAAAGACAAGTAGGAAAACACTAAAGTCTACCTGAATTACCTAGGAATTGGTTTTTGTGGTTTAGCTGTGCTGGTGCAGAAAGGTCAATCCTCTTCCACGCTTTCGCTATTGTTCATGATGATCACTGTGGCAATCGATGATCGTGGTTGATGATATTTTGGAACGGTTAAACCGAGCAGATCCCGCAACTGAATGTGTGTTGCCAACCCTACTAATCAAACTCAAAGTTGCTCCGCAAAGCATTTAGCGTAGCCAACAAATCATTTTGGAGTGCAGTGGGTCACAAGATTCAAGCGCTTTTGGATTCACACAAAAAATATGCAGTAATGCCTCATTCTTCATAGTGTCACCCCAATGTTTGGGTTTCTATTGTTCAAAATCCTCATGTTTCAATTTTTGCTTGCAGTACTCTTATGGCAATGAGCCTTCCAAAATGGATTCCCAGCCATTGATTGCTGCCTCAACTTTCCTGGCCATTCCTAGATCTACGCCCATCAATGGACACACCCCAATTGCTGGTTCATGTTTCTTTATCTCCATGTTGTTGATCATTCTCGATTGTTGGTTGTTACAAACAATCTTACTGTTGGTGCACTTCATATCGTGATTGTTCTTATTGACCATTATGAACAATAATGGTTGATCATAAATCATAAACGATGATTATGGTCAATAATCACATAACTAACCAATTTTGGTTGATGAACCATTACTACAATCTGGACAATTACTGCGGGGGGATGTGTTGATCCCTTGTTGGCTCCAGCAACACATCCCCTACAACGCGTTGCCATCGACCATGGCACGCAACCACTGCGCTCCAAGCGGCCGCTTGCTGCGATGGCTCAAAGAGTTCGATCCGAATTTTGCCTCGTGAGGTGACAGTTCACCCCGGTGGAAAGGCATATCTCTTGGGCTGGTTGTTTGTGGTGAGTTGATGGTGGTTCATAGTTGGTTGATTGTGGTGAGTCGATGGCTAATAGTTGGTTGACCAGTTGATTGTATATACCTTCTGACGGGGCGCATTTACCCCTGGTGAAATCTTCCAGGAAACTGTTGCCAGGTTTCGACACATCCAAGAAGGTAGCTTGAAGGACCTAACCAAAATCACTTGATTAATCAGATGAACACTTCCCAGGTTCGGTGATCACGCATCATTTGCATCATTTACATCATTTACCCTCATTCACCGTCCTTCATCACCATTAACCATGGAAATTCTCTATTTTTCACCATAGTCATCTCAGTCAGAGTTATTGGTTCATCACGGGTCCGCCCAGTTTCATCCATGGATTGCATGCGCCGGCGCGACCTCGGGCAAGGCCCTTGCTCTCCAAATACCTGGGCAGACTTTCGTCGCGCACTTCCGCAACGGTTGTCACAGATTGCTGAAGCATGATCTCAACATCACACATGGCAGAGAAATCCCTTGTATAGGCAACGGTGGTTTCTCAAGTCATAGAGGGACCCCAAAATCATCCATTGATCATCTTGAACAGACTATTTGGGGACGATTTGGGGCTCCCTTATTTTGAGAAACAGCCATGTAGTAAATTTCATTTCAATCCTGAAGCATTCATTCGATCCAATCAACCGAACCACATCCTCAAGCATTCGATCTCATAAACCAGCCTATGAACCACCATAACCACCACAAAAATCATCCATTTCATCTCATAAACCACCATTTTTGTTGCACTTTGCATGCTTTTAGGGGGCATAAACCACCATAAAAATCATCCATTTGACCTCACAAACCACCATCTCAACCCACCTCAAACCCACCCTCCCTTTCTCCCACGTGCCACGTGCCACCACGTCACCGACCGATGCCCGCCAGCAACTCCTGCACCTTCTCCTTCCGCGGCGGAGTTCCTTTGGCGCGGAGACTCAGATAGACCTCGGCTGCGGGGTCCGGTCCTTGGGAAGCTCGGGGTGCGATGGGAAGCTATGGTGAATTTCAGTGGTAAAATGGTTGGTTTTCATCATCAATGATATCAACTACCATGGTGATATCAGTGGTTAATCATCGAAACCATGAGCTGGTAACATCAATTCATAGCAATGGTAAGCAATGCATGTAAGCTGGGAATCAATTCATAAGCTGGGAAACCATAAGCTATGGTAACATATTGATTAGTGAATTTCAGGGATAATCAATTTCAGTGGTAACATAATTCACCAGTTACATGTTCAAGTTCTCATTGATTGGTGAATTTCAGGGGTGAAATAACTAGTTTTGATCAACAATGACATCAACTACTATGGTGATATGATTTCAGTGGAATCTCAGCTATGGTTGATCTCGATGATGGTCAGTGTGTAGTAAAATGCGATTTATCATCAACAGATTAGTTGAACTATGGTTGATTCAGTTAGTGTTGAATCATGGGTAATGATTGATGGTCAGTTCGTGCTGAATCATGGGTCAACGGTGGTTCTTGCTGAAGCATTACATTTTACAGCTACGCAATGACCAAGAGGATCGATTTTCATGAACGACCTTGACATCAAAAATAGCCTGCTCATCAGAATCATTATTTTTTCTTACCAGCTGTTTTTGACCAACCATTCACCAACCATCACACAGCTGGTGTCTCTGGTCAATACATGCCCTTGTGCATTGTCTCCTAATGCTGGATAATGCTGGTCATGATCCCTTGCAGAATCATCAATCATCTTGAACAATGATCAGCCAATGCTCGACTCTCTTGATCAAGCGGTCATTGATCATTCAACCATTTTCCTTAACCAATGAACTGCCAATGAACCATTCTTAACCTTGACCTAACATTGACCCACCGTTAGCCGTTCGCCCACCATCCACTACCAACCGTTTGGTTGCTGGGTGGGCCGAACGGGCTCAGGCGCTAAGTCCTGAACCAAGGGCTGTAGTGGGAAGGGACCAACATCAAGTTGTGGTGGCTTGCGGCCCTCGTGAGATGAAGTCCCCGATAGCCTCAATCGGAGGTAGCCTTACGCAGCTTTGCTTATTGCGACAATATGCGACAGTATCTATGCTTTAGCCAGAGCTCCAGGCAGGGGCGTTCAATGTGGGGTGAAAAGATTCTTTCAAAATTGAGGATTCTCCTCAGGAGGGTCACAGTCCAAGACATTGAATGGCACCCCGTTGCACCTAAAGGGTCAAGATTGTACCCGCCGGTGAATGGTGGCCGACGATTTGGTACGTGCTGACACTCTATATTGTAAAGCTGGGTAGGTGTGGTGGGACGAGGATCCAAGCGATTGAAGTGGTTGCAGATGTTTTCGCCAATACGGCGGTTTCTCAAAATGGGGGTACCCTCAAATCATCCTTTTTCAATCATTTCTAGCAATGAACCAACTTTTTTGGGGCTGCCGCCCGGTCCTTCACCACACTCATCATCACTTGGACCACCTGAGCGGTCAGGCCACGGAAGAAGCCACGGAAGCCACTGCTGGACATGTTTCGGACTCATAAGATGCAGCTAACAAACAAAGATTGATTAAGCAAGTATCAATTAGTGGCTTCTATAGTAGTTTAATCTCTGGATATTCTGCTCTTAATCCAATTCTACAAACCAGACATACCAAGATGCAGTGAGAAGCAATAGGTGCATCATAATTTGATGAAGCAATGCTTAAGCAATGTCGACCATACCAAGCACAAGGTGCTGGACATACCAAGCCACGGTGATACCACATATCTTGGGACCCCCTGCGCCGGGTTCGACGCCAAAATGGTCCTGGAGGAAGTGGCAGAGCTCGGCAGCCTGCGACCCAACGACGCCGGGTGACGGTTAGGTGAAGGATGGTTACCCTCCGGTAGTCCCTTACCTGGCTGGCTGGATTTTAACCAAATTTTCTAGTGAAACCCTGGGAAACCATCAATAAATGGTGGATTTTCCATTGCCAGGTTGGTTTACCAGAGGGTATGGCTAAAAGTAGGAGATGGCTAAGGCTAAGTTAAGGATGGTTGACCAGCTGATGATTGATGGCTAGTGATGTTTAATGTTTGTTTCATGGGAAAGCATTGTCTGACAAATGTCTGGGGTGGTGTCCTGCGAATCAAACATTAATTCTGCAGAGCAGTACCCCACGTTCTTGTGATGGCTTGCTGATTTGACCCCAGATCTGCCTCAATCTTGGGCATGTCGGCCTCCCTGGCGAAAACCTCCACCAGCGGCATGTTTTAAGTGGCAAGTCGCCCAAGTGCGGGCTATGTCCGCGTCAGATGTTGATGGGTTTTACTGACTGCATGGTGCTTCATGGGTTGCTACTTGTTCAAGTGTTTTTGTTCATTCAGGGTGGCCCTAGCCGGCTTCTTCTTCAGACTTGAGCCAGCTGGAAAAAATGCGAGGCTGCAAATTTTGATGGAGCGGATCCATGTTCTTGAAAACAACAGGTCAACACACCGATCCTCTACCTTCCGGTTGCAAATGTTCCTCTTGCCGTCACACCAAGGAGCAAACCTGGGCTGTGATTGCAGTACGTTTAAGAAAATCTTTAAACAAGTTTGGGAAGACAATCGGCAGCAAAGCATCGATCTTTTTCCTTTATGCAGCGCGTATCGGCGGTTTCTCTAGCCAATGAGCACACAAATGTCAGGCTAGCAGTGTCAAAAAAAAAAGGCGTATGGCGTATACCCGTTCTCTAACATTGAGAACTTTCTATATTTGACACTTGCTGCCTCATCCCCTTTTCTACCTCAAAAGAGTCCCCTACATGAAGCAGCACGAAAAGCACAAGTCCAAGCCTAAAAGCAAAAGGCCGGGGCATCCCTTAGGTCCTTACCGACCTTCTTTACTTGTCTTTCCAAGACAGTAAAGAGCCTCCGGTCAATCTCAGCCGTCCGCTCAGCTGGAACGGACAGCCGAAAGACCCTGCACCATGAACTCAAACTGGCTCCATCTGGCCTGCGATACTCATTGAGCGGGTGAATCTCCAAAGCAGAACTAATAAGTTTCAGGTACCTACCAAACCACATAGCCATCCAAACTGAATCATAATTCTGGTGATCCCTGCAGAACTCTTCACCCGGCCGCCATCGCTTGCCAACTAGGACAGGGCCGAAGAGTTTCATGGTCAACTGGTAAACCCCACTACTAATTGGGAAGGCGTAACCCCAGCCCAACAAACATTGCTTTAATCCAAGGAGCAGAAACCTTTGAGTGCTGACTTCTTCGAGCAAACGTGATTCAATGCATGTGAAACATGTTGGTTTGGCCTGCAAGCAATGTTTGTTTTACAGCCCATTTTCCCCCCCGGAGAGTCGTCTTCGGAGGACCTAGCAAACTAAGTTTCAAAAATTCCTGGTGCTACGGCCTGTTCGGTGTCTTCGCAGCCTGACTTGTGCAAGCTTCCCACCAAAACGTCTTCAGGCTCCAGGCAGCAAGTAGCACCACTATGGATGGAAGATGTAGATCGGATTCGAATTGGATGGAAGTGACACTCTCAGCAAGAGCAAATTACCCCCGATGCAATCCCCTGCTGGTTGGTTCATGAGGATTTTTATACATGGCTAGAATGCCACACCTGACACCGGTCAATATCATGGTGTTCACATCCGTCATTGGGGCCGGCCATGCTTTGTCTGAGCACGATGAATTGAACCCTCCAGGATGAAGGATGCTGCCGTAGCCCGGGAAGCGCAAGGGAAGGGCAAATCGAAAATGCCACTCTTTGTCCATTGTAAATGCTGTTCAGGTCGGGAAACATCGCCCTCATTGAACACACCCACACGGTCCCAAGAACGTTATTAAAGTAATTCATCCAAATATGCTATACAAGATACCAAACTCACACATAAGCTTTTCTGATCTTCTATGATTTAGTGCGTCCAGTCCCATCCAATTTAACCTCAAAAGTTTCAAGGCGCAGAAAACACCTCAACCCAAGAACATATCAAAATCGTCCTGCTGGCATCTCCATTTCCATTACTAGTATCCATTTCCATTACTGGTTTCCATTTCCATTACCGGTTTCCATTTTCATTACTGGTTTCCATTTCCGGCCGCGGTTTCTTTTAATTTCCACTACTCGTTTACGTTTCCGTTTCTGGTATCCATTTCCATTGCTGTGTTTTCAATCTGGTTTCCATTTCCACTATCCGTTTCCATTTCCATTATCAGCTTCCGTTTCAAATACCCTGGTTTTCATTTCCATTACTGGCTTCCATTTTCATTACTGGTTTCTATCCATCTCCATTATTGTTCGATTTCTGTTTCTGGTGTTCATTTCGATTGCTGCTTTCCATTTGCATTACTGTTTTCCATTTCCCTTACTGGTTTCCATCTGGTTTCCGTTGTCATTGCTGGTTTCCATGGTTTCTATCTTCTGTTGTTCATTTCCACTCCTAGCATGCACCAACATAACACGACCAGGCTTTTTGCAAAGACATGTGACGCATCACACTTTCTGAATTCGATGTTTCTTGGTGTAATGTACAACTTGTCAAAGGAAAAAAAAGGAATTGCGGCATCGCAAGCTGCTGTGTAACAACATGATGTTTGAGGGGGTCGCAAAAAATGTTTTGCAAAAAGAACAGGGACATCAGATGCTTTTTTTGCACGAAAACAAACGGTACACCCCAAGTGCAAAAGTTTTGCAAAAAAAATCTGGCATCCCAAGCTCCTCTTGCAAAAATCATAGCCTATCAAAAAAACACTACAGAACAAAAAGACTGCGGCATCGCGAGCTCCTGTTGCAAAAAAAATTGATTCTAAAGTGTGCACTCCAGCAAAAAAAGTCCTGCAAAAATAACTGCAGCATTGCAAGCTCCCTTTCCAACAAAGTTATATTCAAAAGGTACAACTAGCGAACAGTTTTGCAAAAAGACCTGCGACATCCCAAGCTCCTTTGCAAAAATCAAATGTCAAAGAAGGCCAGCCCAGCGGAAAAAAATGCAGCATCCCGAGCTTCTTTGGCAAACAAAAGATTTTACAGGGGTACAAGCAAGTGACAAGGTTTTACAAAAAGAACTGCGGCAGGGAAAGTTCCTATTGCAAAAAATGATGTTCATGGGGACCCACAAGAAAATTTAGCATCCTTGATCTTCCAGGTAACATCGTTGCTTGGGGCAGTCCACCTGGATGTAGCATTGTATAGTGGATTTGTCGCATTACCTAGTGGGTTTGCGGCAAATTGACGACTTGTTGCTATGGTGATTGTGTCTGTATCTTTTGCCGGAGACCTCACTCAAATGTGGCATTTTGCTGCCCTTCAAAGAGACAGTTTCTGATTCCAAGTGGCCATTGCCAGCTTGCCCCAAGCCACCATCTCCCATTTTATAGCAGCGACTACAATAGCGGTGGCAAAACATTCCATCCAGGATTGATTCTCCGCTTCTCAGACACATTGGTTCACTTTGCAAGTTACCCGGTACCCTTTGCGTAGAAGCAGGTGTTCAATTACATGTTGCCTGGCACCCGTTTAATAGGTACATGTGGTTGTGTTCAAGTACAGCTTGACCGCCACCCACTACATAGACGCACATACTCAATTAGCACATTAGCCTCTACCCATTGCATAGCCATAGTTGTTCAATTACATGCTACCCGCTATCGAGTCTATACATAGAAACCCGACACGTCACAATTTCTGAGTTTGATGATTCACCGCTATCGCAAGCTCCTATTGCAAACAAAGGATTTCAAATGGGTACACCCCAGTGAAATGGTCTTGCAAAAGAACTATGGCCCATGGCATTGCAAGTTCCTTTTGGCAAAAAAAACGTTTTCCAGGGGTACGTACGGCACAACCCAACGAAAATTGCGAAGCTTTCGCAAGAAAGAATTGCTGCATCGCAAACTCATTTTGCAAAAAAAGTCTAAAGGGGTACAGCCCTGTGAAAATAGTTTGCAATATGTGAGCTAGTGTCAAAATGCATGTTGGCTGGCTACTTGCGAAACATCCAAGTTCCACATAGTCCCACTATCATTTTTCAGGGATGGAGATCTCTTTAGAATGGGTTTTCTTCACTTGATGAAACATATGGCATCTCGCACTATCTGGCAATAAGTTGCTATCAGTGTTGTTGGGGGCTTAACTTGATGTTCCGAAATGCAACCGGATTGAGATGTAGAATGCTGACTGCTGATGCTGAGGTGATAAGGTGATATTTACTGAACCTCCCTGAACAGACTGGTTTTACATTACAAAATGTTCATTTTAGAAATGGGATCTTTACCACCCATATCACCGCATGGATGTTGCTATCTAATTTGCTCTTGCCCACTGATCTTCAGGAAATACCTGGTGTAAAAGGACCTTCAGTGATTGACAACAGCATTTTACAGCAGCAAAGCATGTGGCATTCTACAACTGCTCATTTTGGCAGCATCACCGGCCACGGGAATCTCACTTTTGTCCTGTGTATTCCAGGCCGCTGCCAATGGAGGTGAAGGTCTTCTCTAGCTCGACCCCATCGATGGAGACATGGAACTGTCCGTTGGCAACTGCGCCCACCATCCCGCGAAGTGCGGTAGAATCCTCTTGTCCGAAGATCACCGCATGGAACACCAAGCTTGGAAACTCATGCTGCATGTTGGTCATCGTTTGAATGCAGTCTCCATCGCCGTTTTCACCATCAGACATGAAGAGCAAAACTGGAGTGAGCGATGGGTACTGCTGCTGACCCAAATGCATGAGCCGAAGCACTTCTTCCAGCGCTGGTTCAAAGGCAGTGCCTCCAGGTTTGCACTTCAGCTCAGTTCCTGCAGCTTGGCCGACATCACCCAACTCCAAAACTGTGCGGGCGTAGCAGGCAAATTGAACAATGGAGACTCTCGCAGAAGTATGGTTTTGCAGAGTCTGCATAAAGGCGGAATGCGCTTGCAACAGCTCCTGCCATGGCTCTCCCGTCATTGATCCAGACTCATCATAGCAGCACACAAAGTGGTACTCACCTCCTGCACTGCAACCAAGCTCTTTGTACAAGTCTTTGAGTCGGTCTTTTGCAAGGGAGGACTTCGCTTGAAGAAGAGCATCAAAATACGCATGCGACTGATCATCAAAGTCCCTCGCTTTCTTCAGTCTCCCTTCCAATTCTTTCGCGAGATCTGCCTGCTTCGTGTCCCTGGCTTGACACAGCGCCTGATAGCATTCCTGCGCTTGCATATTTCGCAGACGGGCAGGATCCAAAGCCAGCTCGCGGACCTAAGCAGTCTTGGAAATTCCTTTGTAATTCGAGCATTGCGGTTGTTTATTGGATCAGGTTTTCTATGATAGCTGAACCATGGTAGCATAAGGGTCCATTTTCCATTTCCGGCTATGTGGGTCTGTGCCCGAAGCAACAAATGGTTTAACTGTATCACCATGTACAACCACTGAAAGCATGGATCTTTTTGGAAACTGCTCACCTCTGACTCTGCCAATATCAGCGAATAGGTGCCACTCTTCCCTTGCCGCGAAGTGCGCCCCTGGATCTGCACCTCTTCGCTTGTGTCATCCGAGAAAAAGGCTTGGATAATATGCACTCCACCAGCCTCCCGGTGCTGAAGAAAGCAAGAGATCGAAAACAAGACCCAAAACAAAATACATTCTTGATTGACAAAACCTCATCAGTTGTGACTGATGGTTTGACCCACTGAATCTTAGGATTTCAGCCATCCTGGGCTTTAGTCCATCAAACGCATGAAACCACCCTGCCCCATGAGAATCTGTTGCCTTGTCACTTCAGAAGGGGGGCAAGTGTGCGGCGCCGTCCCCTACAACCATGATTTCCCTTGTAGAGTCTAGGTTTGAACCATCTGCAACGTGAACGATGTCGTGCTAATTGCTTCTGACAATCGATAAACTGCTGGGTTTTTAACTCCCATCCCATGCCAGAACTCAATGCTCGAGTCAAAAAGCTTGAGTCGCCGGCGAATCAACCAAAAACTTCATGTCAGCCTACGATCGTTTGAGCCCCAGTTGTTTGCGTCCGGCCTGCTCGAGTTTTCCATCAAAGCCTTGGCGCAATGATTTGTGTTCAAAGTTTTTTGAAGAGTCTCAATCGGTCTCAAGCATTTGCCTCGACGGCACATCAAGCACCAAAAGTGCAGCCAAAGTGACAGCAGAAGTCAGTGCCACGCCCAAAGACAGCTGGTGCCTCGAGACACTTCGTTTTTGGTGCAGTCAAGAATTTGGAGTTTGTGTGCTGCAACACTTGCTTGCACAAGTCAAAAGATCAAACACAGCACATTCAGCACACCTTCATATCTAGGGCTGCGGCAACTGTGACCTGTTGATTGGTAGCGGCTTTTTTGGCGATCCAATCTTTGTCTGCATCAAGAAGACTTGGAAGAAGCGCATTCCTCACACGAATTTCGGTCATGGTCTCCCAAAGGGCAATCGTGACGCGATGACTTCAAGCACCAAAAATGGGTTGTTTCCCCACTAAAAGATATGATTTTTGAAGAGATACGAAATGCACCCAAGGTTCCGTGAATAATCTATTGAACAACTGGAAATCCAAGGCTCCTGTTTTTGACTTTAGTGTAGTACGGCGACTGCATGAAGTCGTTCACTTGTGCCACATCACGGAAAAAGACGATGACCGCTCGATCTTTCTCCACTTGCTTGCTGACCTCAGCTGGGGAGAAGGGCGCTAGATCAGTGGGGATCAGCTAGATCGTGCCCGCATGGGCCAAACAAGCTTCATCTATCACCCCTGATCTTTCCAAAATCCATCCCGCTGCCTGAGTGAAGATATCGAAAGAGTGGTCCTGATCCGTCGAAATCGTGATGGGCATGCCTTGCTGGTTGAGGAAAGAGAAGTTGTTGCGGCCATAGACGGATGGAACCAAAGTGTAGCTGCTGATGCCAAATTGTCGCATCACAGCCCATTCGTTGGCACCCAAAGCCTCAATAGTGCCAGACACTCCCAGAATCTTCGGGGATGAGCCCAAGTTGCCATAGTGAAAGCGACCACATGGAATTCGCAACGCAAGGGCCTTCTGTAACACGGAGTCATCTGTCAAGGTGCCTTTGCTATCTTCTTGCAAGTATGCAAAAGCTGTCTTGTAGCCCTGGACCACGTCGTAGGCAATTCCGTCCATCACTTTGTACCCAATCCTATTCCCATTCAAGATGTAGTCGTGGCCCGTCTCCAAGAATTCTTTCAAGTCCATGCACATCTGAGACACCTCCGATGTCACCATCTCGGAAAAGTCTTGGAATTTCTTCAACAACACTTTGAATTCCTTCCAGGTGAAGACCTCTCGGGAAAATGCGAACGGATTCACTGCACTGTTCCTTTTCTTCCATATTTTCCTCAAGAGTACTTCAACCTCTGGCAAGGCCAAGACAGCCACCTGATTGTGAGTTTGACCGTAGAAATTGCCACCAAAGAACACATCCACCTCGTCCACCAAGAGAATCTCCTGGCCATCTCCGAATGCAGGTAACGATGTCGAAGATTCTGGAAGTGCTACAGAAGTACCATCTGTGATCGCCTGACAAGAAGCCTCAAGGGTTCTTCTCTGCACGTTGGAGATTACATGGTTGATCAAACAGTTCCTTTCCCACTTTCTAGATTGAACAATGAACAAACACATACAAGCGGATACAACACCTGTCTAAAGAATACTCGTTCACAATGAAATTCAAGCTACACCCAACGATTTCAATGCACATGTTTCTATCCCTCACTGGTACACTTACAGCACCCAGAACGCTCGACAAGTCTTCAGGCCCTGCGTCTGCCTTGGGCACCAGGCTAGTGTCATCTGTCCCTGCGCTGCTCCCCTTCAACTTGCCCATGTGACCAGTCTGATCAGCCTCCGAAACAGCTCCTGAAGGATCGCCTGAGCCATCTCCGCACTTGCTACCCTCCCTGATAGCAACAGTTGAGCCAGCTGATGGAGCACACTTGAGTTTTTTTGTGCCCTTGGAACCCTTTTCATTCTGCTTTCGTCCATCGTTCTTTTTCTTTGTAGCAGTTCCGCCTGCAATGGCTTTGTTAGAAGCCTCAGGGTGTCTGCAGTTTGTGCAACACACGTGAAAGCAATGAAACGTCTGGCGCAACTGACAAATTTGCAAGTAGAACACCGCCCTCAAGGATGCAATCCCCATCAGGCAAGAACGGTGTATCTGTATATGCATGCGTGAGTATACCTTTCGGGGGTTGAGGACCTCATAGCGAAGGTTTGCTCTTGGTGAGAAAATGAACCCCCGGACTCTGGAAGAGGAAGTGTCAACAAGATGTTCCTCAACCATGGAAAAAATGAAGGAAGAGAAGTTTATTACATCCTGCTAGCTTTGATTTGCAACATGATGCAATATGTATACACAAATCATTCAATGATATTTTCAGTCTTCAACAAATAAGCGTCGTTGCGCTGCTGCTTCCCACCTCTCTCTGAGATCCATCCGCTGGCTCTGCCTTGACATGCTTCAACTTGCCGGTGGTCATCAGTTCATGGGTGAGCTGCCTGATGTTGCCCTTTTTGGCTGTGAGCGCTTCGCCTCAGATTCTTTCCAAAGCGTTGCGCAAAAAAACAAACCGCCAAGCCCTGACAACAACAGATAGAAGCTAGAATTCTTGCGCTGTCACAAAGAAAGACCTCCACAAACTGACAGCGCCTTCGATTCAACACTTGCTTATTTACGTGGCAACAGTTCATCATCTGGAATCGCAGTCACACCACCTTTGATCGAGCGACTGTACTCAGTGATGGTGCTGTAGACAATGCGTTCTGAGCCCCTGTTTTGCAATCCTAGTTCGAAGAACAGGTTGCTGAACGCTTTCTCATCCCTTTGACTGAGATATTTGGAATAGCAGATACAACGGACTTGGAAGCCCAACAAGGCCAGGAGCGCTGCACCACCTCCAAGCGCAATGGACTTCCCTTCACCCGTGCGGATTTGCATCACATGATTCTCCAAAGTCTTGCGCTTGTTTCCGCAACCAGTCAAGGAAAGCAGGGTCAAGATCTGAATGCTGTGAGGCTTGATGAGCAAATCCTGGCAAGCTGGCTCGAACAAAATCGGAACAGCTGAATGATGGTCGTGTCTTGCTGCCAAAAACAGGACCAGACCGGACTGGCTCTCTAGCCCTGGGTTTGTTTTAAAGTTGGCTTGCACTTGTTGAATTTATATTTTTGTGAAGCATGTTGGAATGAGAAAAGCTTGCACTTGTTGAATGAGAAGAAAAGTCCCTCAAATGAATGAAAAAGAAAGGCATGGCTGGACACGGCGATCAAATGGCTCCTCCGGTTCAATAGCTTCAGATTTACCATCAGCATCAGCACCAGCATTGGCAAGTGCCGAGCTGTATGCTTTTCCCGATCTGAGAATGGCATAGAGCGCAAAGATCCCTGCCAGCAACTCGGGAATCTTCGCTTTCACATCAGAAGTCCATTGGCCACCACACTGTGCCCGCAGCTGAGCAGCAGTTGTCATCACTTCCTGGGCCAGCTGGTCTTGAGTCAATTCTGAGGCCATCCATCTTTTCAAGTAGTCGTCGAAGATCCTGTCGTATTCTTCCCATCCTTCTTGCAATTGGCGGCTGGCAATTCTTCTCTGTTTCTGCTCAGTTGCACCAAAATCCCAGGAAGAGACTGCCTCAGTCAAAGCCCTTTCTAGACAATGTTCTGCACCAAAGACAGGGTGGACAAAGAAAATCAACCAAGAGCCTAAAAGAGCAGACAAATCTGACTAAGTTGAACGAAAGCAGAGCTGCCTTCAATGTCTGTTTAATATCCTTTTGCGTCATACTGGTCTCTCTGTTGAACATGACTACTCTTGCATCACTGAGATGGGAGAAGGAGCTAAGCAAATGCTTCGCAATTGTGTCGTCGTCTTTGCTGGGATCTCCAATCTTTCCTTTTCCCAGACTCATGCCCAACTGAAGCAAAAAGTCTGCGCCCCACTTCTTCTCGTAGCAAAGAGCCAACGAATTGGATATCTGCTCTTCAGCTTTGAGTTTGAAGTCACGCAAGTGATGACAGATGCGACCCAAGGAAATAAGATGTCCTCCGAACTGCAAGATGCAAGCCATCCCTTCTTGACGAGATTCGCAAGCACTGATGCACATGTGCGCTTTCTTGCCCTCTCCCTCGATCTCTTTAGTCACAATTTCGGAAATGCCCTTGATCAAATTCTCTGGCACAATCTCAGGATACGCAGCGAGCTCCTGGCTGATCTGCTTCAGTTTGAACAAATCTTCATTCAGCTCGCGGAGACATTCCGATTGCCACTTGGCTTGGACACTCTCTTGAGTCTTCCTCACCTCGTCAATCAAGCGGTCCTGAAGTCAATGGTCTTTTGGCATCTTCTTGGGTGGTCCAACTGGGGTACGCTGAAGTAACAAAAAACCTTGCCTTTTGAGGGACTGAGAAATGATGAATACGTACAATTGTGGTCCTGAATGCGCTTCTCCAGCTGGTCAACTGAGATCTTCATACTGCAAGCCAGTCTTCGATCAACGTCACGCAGCTCCTGCAACAGCAGCTTGAGCTTTGGATACTTCTGCTCAGTCAGGGCCTGTTCCACCAAGGCTGGAACTTCGCAATTGAGACCTGTAGGGACAAACCACGGCCAGCACGTTTACTTTTCTTGGATTCCTAATGCTTAGCCATGTCAGAAGTACAAGCACTCTGACGGAAAGCAAGAAACAACTGCGCCTGCAATTCTGTCCAAGAATAGACCCTTGACTTGGTTCCCAAAACCTTGGCAGTTGGAATCGCTTTGGAAAAACTCCTTGGCTGCGTTCACTTGACGCATCATCCACTCTGCTTTGGCAGTGTTGATATGGGCACGGGCTCGTTCTCTGTGATAGATGGAGTTCCCCTGTTGCTTGTCCGGATGAAATCGTTTGCATTTCTTTCGAAACGCCTCTTTGATGTCTTGCTGGGATGGCAGCTGGATCTCACCACTCCTTTCAGATGGAAAGACTTCCAGGACAGCAAAATGCACACCCTTGTCGCCAAGATCCTTGCCAATAACGGTATCCTGAGTCTTGACCAACCGTTTCCAGCTGCTTTCATCAGTCCCTGTCAGTGTCAAGTGCTCCATTGCCCGCTTGTAGAAGGCAAACCTGGTTGCTAAGACCAATGACAACGCTTGCAAGTCCAGCCTTGCAGTCATGGCGTCTCCCACAGCGACACTGGACACAGCCTGCTGTAGCCTTTGGATGTGCCCATCGACGAAAGTGCACAAAGCATCATGGAACTGCTGTCTGCCATATTCAAAGGCGGGCATGTAGCGCACGGTGTCCAAAAAGTGTCCTTGGCTGCAATTGATTGCTGGATATGAAGAGCAGGATGAGTAACATCAAAGTTGTTGCTATCACCTTTTATTATCGTTATCACCATGGTCACCTCTTAATTTCATTATCTTCTTTGTTTTTCTGAAAAGGACCCACCTGATTTCCACCAAGTGTCCAAGATCGACGATCGTTCTTAGGACATCAGTGGGCGCTTGCAAACTTGCCACAAATTTGTCCACGTGGTCCCGCAGAAATCTGTTGACCTCAGAGCTGAACCGATCCATTGCGTTCCTGGCATCGGAGCTCAAATGCTCATGCAACTGGCACTTCACGATGTCCTTGAAGTTCAAAACACCTCCCACAACCTCAAAGTTGCCTCCGCGGAGTGCATCGAACCCATCTCCCATGTTTTGCATGATTTCCTGATTCACCTGCTTTCTCAGCTGCTTGTAGTCCCTCAAAGCACTTTCAGGCTGCATCTGTTTCCACATTGATGTGCAATAGTCCCATGCGCGTTTGAGACTCGAGCCATAGCCAGAGCGTAGCGCTGGCTGGGAGAGGTGGTCCAGCTGGTCCAACCGAGCTTTCAGCTGCTCAATGTGCTTTTTTGAGTAGAGTTTTCCAAGTAGGTCTTCGTTGCGCGATTCAACCTTGAATTGCAGGGAACCCCTGTCCACTCTTCTGGGTCTGTCTCAACCAAATGATGCATGTCCACAACTTGTCACGCACTGGCATGTCTGTGCGTCGAACCCCCGAACCCTGTCCTGCTACCACTGCGCAAATCATCACTGAATACATCTAGTCGTAAGTGGGATGTGCAGATGCCCGCTGCTGCGGACGTTTTGCATTGATCCGTACGCCTAAAATGCCCTAATATGACTCAGTATAAACAAACAGATATCTGAAAACTGAAGTACCACCCTGAATTCCAGGAAGGCTGTGACTTTGGGGATGCCCTGTCCATGAAGCACCAGATTTCGAGGTTTCGTAATCCAAAGAAGAGCAAGGGATCAAACATCAAACCATCAGCCATCAACGTCAAAAATTTCACACACTTGAAATTGTTGATTGACTTCATGTTTGTGAAATCACCACAGGCCAAGAACCTCTCGTTTCAGCTTCTCCAATGCTTGCTCCACTCGACCAGGAGCTGTTGAAAGGTGCTCGCTCAAGCCTTCATCAAAATGTTTCTTTAGGAGCTCTAGAGCCTGAATGCCTCAGAAATTCCAGCTGAACCAGTGATTTCAGGGATAGGACCGCACAAACGTTGCCCCTGTTGAATGATACTCAGCGTCTCCTCCCTGGCACTTCAAATGCTACAAAGAGACTGTATGAAGATGTGTTTTCTGCAGCGATGCTCACGACTTGCTCGACAAAGACATTCAAATCCTGGTTCATGTGTTCCACTGCGCTCTTGTAGGCATCCTCGGAAGGTTGACAGTTGAAACATACCTGGCATTACAAACCCAGTACCAGTTACAGTCCTCACAATATGATAAGGTGCCTTTCTCGGGCAAGTCTTGCCGTGTCTCTCAATGCCAAACAATGCACCCCGACGCATCTTTACAGTCATTAAAAATTCGGCACTACCCTTGTACAATAAGATCTATTGCACCCGGTTTGAAACCCTGATAAGCAACCAATGGTGGCCACTGCAACACCTGGTCCTTGCAAGACAGCCAACGAGCCACAATCAATTCAGAAAAGCATACCTAGGCAGCGTCAATGCGCAGGCGCACACACCACGTGCATCCTCGCCACACTATCCCTCCGCATGGCGAGCTTCTTTGACGTCGCTGCGTCTACCCAATTGAAGCTGTCCGAGCTCGTTGACCAAGTCCCTAGAACTGATCTGCTCGTCCTGAGCTGGACTCTGTCACCCACAACATGGGCATAAGAACACCTTGTAATTTTCCGCCTTGAGACCTAATTGTTTCAGGGGCCAAAATCCTTGACGCCTGGTGAATATAAATTTTGGGATTGGTAGTGACCAATCTGGTGTCACGGTCATATGCTTCTGAGTCCTGTTCCACCCCTGCCCTCACTATGAATAGGAATCTCTGGAAGAATTGTTTGCCAAGTCTCCAAACACTTCGCCTTGTCCAAAAAGCTTGCCATCAGGGGCTTGATAATCTCCAAGCAGCCCGTGGCCTGTCACGCGTAGAGAAATCTCTTCCTATATCAATATCCTTGAAGGCACAACTTTGCAACTAGAAACTTGAGAAAACGATGAAAGCCAGTCTCTCCCAGGCATGGAGCATCAGGTCGCAGGGCAGCAAAGGAAGAGAAAAGAAGAACAGCACGATAAGGGGACAAGAAGACGCCTGTGTTTGGAGGCCTTTATATGATTTGCCATCTACCATCTTCTTAGACAGCTTGAATGGTCGGAACATGTTTGAAGCTTCACTCATGCTCTATGAATTACCATCGTTTCCTGTACCGTCATTGATCATCCTTCGAAAGCATCGTGTCCTTGACATATGATTTCATCATTGCCATCATATAACCATCATTGAGCCAACATTTGACCATTCATTAAAATCATTGGCCATCAAACTAACACCATCCATCATTAATCATCAACCATCAACAACCTTACAGGGGCCCCCCTGTAAACTTATTAACCATGATGAATCATCTACCACAGGCCATGGGATCAACCATGATTTCACCATGACGGTCTTTTAGGATAAAAACAAGGCGGCGCTGAAGGAACGACATCAGACGCGGAGATGGAAGGCGTCATGTCTGGAGTGGTTGGGGAAAAGCCATTCTGATGCACGTCTCCCCAATAAAGACGGATGAACGAACAAACGAAGAAACAAACAAACAAACAAACAAATAAACGCTACTGTGCATCCACCCAATCCATGCCTTTCTGAAGCTCTAGTCTCCCTTTTCCCTAGGCGGTTTTAACTATCTTTGATTGCGTGTTGCTTTGCTTTGAGGCCAATCTGTCCAGTCAAGTTCAGCTCCATGCAAATTGGCGGTGCAATCGGTGAAAGTTGCAGTATGCTTCTGCCACTACGTGCCTCTTTGCAGCAGCTGTAATCCTCATCCATTCCTAAAGTGCCTTGTTGGCTTTGGTTCCCCTTCTTTGGACACGAAAAATGATGCCTTTTAAGGCGCCACTTCTACATACACATTCTCTTGCGGCCTTGTTCACTTCCCCTAGAACGAAACAGCGCTGTTTCTAATGCCAGCAGTTTCAGCTCCGTATGTTTTTCCCTA
>VSDK01018921.1:336885-359545 GCA_009767595.1 Symbiodinium kawagutii
TTCCCTACATGGCACTCAGCACTGTGACCGAATCCAACCTTGGAAATTGCCCTGTGCATCTCTGATAGCTGCGTGGTATTGAAGATCTCCAGACCGCGCCATTGATCCACCACACGCTGAAAGTCTTCCGCGTGATCCAAACAGGCATCGTAGCTCTTCCGCTTCATTTCAGCCTCAAGTGTGGAAGCCAAGTTTCATACCACGGATAGCAGTGAATGGTGTGCGGGCAAATTTTGAGCACTGACATGTGCTAAGAGGTAATGGCATCTGCTGACAGCACTGGAGTACTGGCAAAAAGACAGAGATCAAAAAGTGCAAAGGGATGACTCCAGGATTTTCTACACTGCTCAATCGATTTGTTCATGCTTGATTAGATTCCACTGATGGCTTGACAAGATTTCTTTTGCTTCGAGGCACCATCAGCACTGAATGAATCTCTTGACAAAGATTGGCTGCAAGTGGAAAAACAGAAACCAAGAAAACAACAACGAAACACAATAAAAATGTAGGTAAGGAAGAGAGGATCGAAGTGCAAATACTCAATAGAAGACGGAGCACTGCTTCCATTTTCCACCATAGGCAGCTGCCATCATGACCACAAAAACGGTCATCTTACCTTCACCATAATATTCACCATCATTGCTTTTATTATCATCCCTATCTTTAAAATCACCATCCTCACCATCACTGTCATCAAACAATCACTGTGATCATCACAGTCATCGTCACCATCGTCACCATAATCTTCGTCATCACCGCTGTCATCATCACAGGAACCCTGCCGCAGCCTTGATCTTGACCAACATCTTCTCAACATATTCAGCTCCTTGTGCGCCAATCTCTTGGACCTCTTTCATGAGGTTCATGTCCTGCAATCCCATCAGCTTGGGCCGCCAAACAACGGCAGTGAGAAGGGCTTCATCTCAGGTAAGGGGTAGCATCCATCTCTATCCATTCGTTTGGGTGCAGATTGTGGCTTTTACAAGTGCACAGCAGACCGATCTCAGAGTTTTATGTGGCATTGCCAACAGTCCTTGAAAAGCCTCAGATAGTCACCAATTTCGGTTTCTGCTTCCTTGAGATTGCGGAACTCTGCGGCAAACTTCTCCGGCTGAGGAAGAGATTGCTTGGCCAAAATCAGTCGGTCCAGTACCGCCTGTTTGATTCGATCAAGGCGTTGATGGAACGTTTTGGCCAACTCATCTTCTGTGCTCTCTGGGACCTTCCCCAAAAGCTCCTTCAAACCTTTGAAATTGAAGTCTTGGATCGCAAGCTGAAGCACCTCAACGGGGCAACCAGGTAAGAAACCAAGTAGGATCCCGTACAAGCCCAAGGCAAAGTTTCAAATGTTGAGCCTATCAAAAGCACGTCCTACAGAGGTGTTCTCAACCAGCCAACACCAAGTCTTGAATGCGCGACTGAAATCAACAACTCACGATACAGTCACACACAACAATTGCTGGCTATTGTCTGACTCCTCACTTGTTGACCTGCTGAGTACTTTTTCACGTGGAGTTGATTTCAGGAGCATGCTTCCGTTGGAAGTTGATTCACTGACCACTAGATCACTGGGAGCTGTTCTACTGAGCCATCGAACACTCAACAGACCTGGAATGCATGAGACATCAACCAACAATTTGAGGACACTTAATGGACATGGGTGAAAATGCCTTTGAAGATGTAGAAGCCAGACCCAACACAAGCGTTCCAAAGCAAGTACACCGTTCTGGAACGAGTAAGAACACCGAAATGAGTATGGATAGACTCTTGAGTCACTTGAGTCTCTAGTTTCGCAAATTCTACGAGCGCCTGAAACCGAACTTTGTTCTGAACCTGATTTTGACAATCGGGAGCCCACAGTGGATGATGATCGTCCTCTGTACTGGGTTTGGCAAGTACCAATTCCTTGGGGTACATCGTTTCTGGACACCCTCATATAACCCCGATCCAATGATGAGGCAAAATGAGATTCTGGAGAACTGAGCCACCTCGTCATCCGCTGCATTGCGGGCATTCAACAAGTAGTGATATTCCTGCACTGATCGCTTGGCTTCATGGAACGCAGAACTGTGCAGGTCTGAGAGTGCGAAGTTGGCAAGCTTGGCAGCAGCAGATTGTCTTTGCATAGGATCCAGGATCATTTTGTGCACATTGTCCAACTCCTCCAGAACCTATTTCCAAGCTCTGGTCTCGCTTTGACAAGAAAAGGCTACCCCTCATTTTTTGACAACTGTTTGGTGGGATGGTGGGGCCAAACGTGAAAAGAGTATTCTGTGGCAAGGCAGAAAGGGGCGAAGGACAGCCTTGAGGAATGCGCACATTTTGCTCTTGCCAACCCTGCCTCCTGCTTCACTTGTTTCTCAAGAGCGTCCAATGAATCCAAGCAAAGCCTGTCCAGCAAACTGCATAGCCCATCCTCTCGCCACTTTTGAAAGGCGCATAGAATCAAATCTTTATCCTTAGTCCAGCCGCACCTTCTCTTCTGCTCTGGTGCATTTGAGGCTGTCAACAGGTACTTCCTAATTTCCTAGATCATTGGCATACCGTAACCCTGTTCCTAAATTCATTGCTGCATCGCAACAGGAGTGCCACAATCGATGGACACTCAATGGCCGAATAATCAAACGAACCCGCTCGCAGTTCCATGAAGAGTTTGGAAATATGAGCATGGCCGTCTTCGCGCCGGATGGTGGCAGGGGTTCGGAAAAACTAGACTTGGGCCAGCCTGGCATAATGGCTCTTCCGTGCAAAAGACGGCAATTTCGCCGCATTTCCAGCATAGTATGTGTGCTTTCATGAAGGTCCAATACTGTGTAGTCCTATCAAGCCGCCACCAACCATCACCACCTGCAAAGTCAATCACCAGCTGTGCGTGACACTAGCCGAGGATCTTTGTAGTTTCCAGGTTCGTTCAAGGAAGACGAGAAGATGGTGCGAGCGCTTAGTACTGTTTTCTGGAGACCTGAGCAATGAAACACGCAAGCCCCTATCGCATCCCATGATTTCATCACTTCTGAAAAAATGTTCCCAGAAGATTACACGTAATCAACCGAAATCATAAGAGGCAACAAAAACACTTAAATACGCAAACAACTGCTGATGTGAAATTGTTCAATTTAGCGCGTAGTATTATACAAATGTGTCTTCTTGAAAAAGTAGAGCTGAAGTAGACCTTTTGTTCTATACTACACCAAACTTATACTAGGCAGTGCTTTGCAATGGCTCGCCTGTTTCGAAAGTTGGCACAAGATCTGAGAGGCACTCAGGGGAAGCAAGTGCAATTGAGCTATCCAACCAACGGACTAGCCTGCACAAGAGTACTGATATTGAGATTCAAGGTGATCATCTATGTCTGAAAGTGCACTGCGGTAAGTGCTGCAAGACAGCCTCACCAATACTTTGGTTGGCTGTCACTAGTCTGACATAGCACCTTTATTCCAAACAAGGCTCGGACCATTTATCTTTGCTTTGGAACACTATGAAAATTCTGCCAAAGCACCCTCAAGCGCTTCTTTCCATGCAGAGGGAAGGGCGGGAGCCAGGAAAGTTTGTAGCTGGTCGTGAGCATGTAAGATAGTGTTGATATCTTCCGCGCAGCCTTCAAGATGTCTCAACTCAAGCTCAGCTGCGGTGACATCACGGAATCCTTGGAGAAGGGACGACTGCTAATCCCGTACTAGGCAGTGACTCTCTAACTGCCAAAAAATTGAATCGGCAACAAGATTGATCACTTGCAAAGCCTTTCTCAACGTAAAATCCCAACGATATTCAAGACAGTGGATGGAGTGGTACACACACGGGGAATTCTGACAGACCATGCCATATCAACCTGCCATAGCATGTCAGAAAAAATGAAAAGCTGCTTTCCGTTCTCAACTTCTGCCTGGGTGATTGTCTCTCCTCACAGCATGAGTGATCCCTAAAGTATCAGTATTCACTTGGGCGAAGACTTTTGTGAAATCCCGTTCTATTGGTCACACAAGAAGTGGTCATGCTGAAATCATATAAACTGACTGAAGCATGTTTCTGGAATCGTGAAAGCGGTTGAATCGCGCGTAGTTTCTTAACCTTGATTTCTGAAGCCAGCAAGGCGATCAGTCTTGGTTTCTGAATCTTACAAGTAGTTTTGAGATTGGCATACGAAGTGCTGGTGGGTCTTTGATTCTGAATGACTATCCCTCTCAGGGCAATGTCACCGAGTTGGCTTTCCCGAGCCATCTTACCAGTGGTTCTGCTTGACAGCCAGGAGTCGTTTGGGCATAGGCTTCACTCTCGCAGCAGCACCTTGAAAGAATGAGAACAGCTGAACGGCTTGTCATAACGCATACCACAAACAAGATCTAAGCTGCCATGATCTCCATCACTGGTAGATCTTGTACCACAAGATGGCAGATTTTATGGCAAATATTTGAAGCAATGCCATCGAAGCTGACTGAGTTCGCTGCTACAAATCCACGTCTCCAAAACTGTCTCCTTGACACGGGCCAGCCATCGTGAACAGTCAAAAACTTGAAGCAGAGACCCTTGCGCCAGAATGCAGACGGGCGTCGATTTTGCCTCTCATGCCGTCTTCCTTCACAAACTGCCAGATGGGAGACAGTGTGCTCAATCTCCTCAACTCTTCCCAAGCTCGCATCATCTGCCTCAGAGACTTGAAGGCTGAAGAAGTTGCAGATAAAATGATGAAATTGCCAGAATCTTTGAAGACAAGCCCTGACCAACCAAACCATCAAACGTCCAATTAATCTCCATACTCCAAAATCTGAAAAGCTGCGAAGGCGTTCGCTTGCTCGGAATCTCTTGCAAGAATTCACGAAGCAAACTTTCGAATCGAAAGCAAAGATCATCCGAGTACTTCTGGATCTGCTGCCTCAAACAGACGAAATCATGCAAACAGGAGCCTTACGTGTCTTGCATGGAGAGCTTGTCTTTCAAAGCAGCCCAGGTACTTCAGATTCTCAAGGCCTTCAGTGAGATTGCTTGAAGCTGCACTGGTCTGTACACTGTCTATCCATAAGAAGCTGTGAAGCACTTCGAGGAGCCTTGGTTCAAAATCATGGTGCTGTGTCTGACTTCTTTCAGCTCGCGCGCAGATCTACTTTTCTCAGTCAGCCCAAATGCCGCTCAAAGCAAAACAGGCAGGCGAAACAAATAGATATGGTCCCAATGTTCTATCTCCCTGTTCCTTGTTTATCTTGAGCTGTCTATCTGTCCATCTATCCAAACATCCATCCTTCCCTCCATCAACCTCTATATCTCTAATTAGTCCTTTTCTCTCTCTCTCTCTCTCTTGCGCAACTGAACCCGCTTGCCAAAGAGCACCAGCATGCTTTCCAAAACCGTGTCGGTCGCGGAGCCACTGGCCTTAGTCATCATTGCCATTTCCCGGGCTTGATGTGGTTGAAGACTATGGACAAGCCATTTAGCGTTGTCAAATTGTCAAACGAAGCCTGATGTTCTCACTCGGGATTTTCTGTTTCGAGGGACGGGAAGTCTGTAGAGACTTCGGGATGAGAACATCCATGTGCACAAAGGATTTTGCATAGGAGTTTTTGGACGTGCAAAGAGCTTTGAATAGAACAACGCAGACAGCTTGCTCTTTTGTCATCGACCAGAGTAGGAGAATATGAGCAACTATAAGCATCAGAATGTTCCGTTGCTGGCAGTCTTCATGTTACATCATGAATACATATCATAAGCATCCATAAGCCACTTAGTATAAGTGGGCTTATCCATAAATGGTGGTACCCACTAACCACCCAAGATAAGAGAAACCACCAGTGCCTTGGGGGGGGTACATCATGCCCTTGGAGACCCTCAATAAGCCTCAGACCAAGGCCATCCGCGCACCAAGGCCGCGACAATTTGCGTGGAAAACGTGCAGGCTGAGGAGGCGAGGTCTTTCACGCAGCTGACCACCTCTGACTGTGCCTTGGGAGGCGATGGTTGGTGAAGGGGGTGGTGGTTTGCTAAGGCGTGGTAAGGGGTGCTGATGGGTGCTTGGCAAATGATTGAGGAGGTTGCTAATGGTGCATATTTCTTCGTGGTGGCAGCGCCTTCATGGTGCCCACCAAGCCAGAAATGCCATTGGAAATGCTTCGCGCACTGGACATTCGGTGACTACATGGACTGAAGAATTACAGGCGTGTTGGATCTAGTTTCTAAATTCTGGGCTTTTTCATTCTGTTAAGCTTTTGGACACACCTAGGTCAGGCTGAATGCATTCCCGAATTCATACATTTGGTTTACAGGGTCAAGTACGGTATGTCCAGCAAATTCGCAGAGCGAAGAATTCAAGATGCGGTGACAAGAAAATTGGACTTTGATCTGATTTGGCGTGAGATTCCTGTTCAAGCAAGTCACCACTTCGCAGAAGTCTTTGACATACATCAATCTGTCAGAGTCCGGCAAAGACTCTGCAAGCTTCCACATGGTCTCAACCACATTCTTGTAGCACACGCCACTGGAACGATCCACATCCTTCAGTGTGAAAGAATCTTTCTCCACCAGCCAGAATCAATGGGGCCGACAGAAAGCGGGAAAAAGATCAGAGAGATATTAATTCCACCCAAATGTCAGCCTTGAGTGTTTCCTTTCAACACTAGATATCTTACCTATCTTTTTCTCCTTTCACAAGGAAACAAGACTTCATTCCACATGTAGAATTCAGACAAGTCTCTTTCAGGTCACTACCAGCTGTCAGGTGACTCAGCTTCTTCAGAATCTCCCTGCTGTATTCCAACAAGTCGCTAAGCCGGGCCCTCACTGCTGCTTGCAAATGCTGATGCCAGGTAGCCACGCACGCTTGCGTGTGAGGAGCTACACCTTCAGCGTTCTCCCAAGCTACCCTGCTTGCTTCGATGGATTTCGCGAAGGTTCCCAGCATGGTGAGGTCAAAGTCCACGGCTGAGGCAGGTGACTCTAAGATCTGCTTCACCAATGAGTCAGCCTTCTGCGAAGCAGTTTCGAAGTGATGCTCAACCTGCCGCTGCAAGGCCTTAAAGGCCTCCTGGTAAATCTCCTGAATCTTCGCGGCACCTCCAGAGTTGGCACCCGCGACTGCTTCAGCTACATCCTTGATGTTCTCCTTCCTAGCAACCGCCATCACACGATTCTCCAGCGCATCACCCTGCGGGATTTCACTGTGAGCCTGCGGGTAGGATGCCACTGCGGGCCACAAGAGCATGAAGTCAAGTGAGGACTCTGTATGTTTCTTCCCTATGCAAGAGACATCTAACTGCATATGCACTTGGAGACCCTTTCCACGCCGGCCTCGTCTATGTATTTCTTGATGAGGGTACCCATCTGCTCTGCCCACTCAGGCTTGATGGAATGCCACGCATTGATCTTGGACTGCCACCGGAGAATTTCATGGGTCCGTGGCAAGCTGGCAATGTTCGCATCAGAAATCTTCGTCAACTTGTGAACGGACAGGTTCATTGAGCCTCAGCATACCCCACTCAAGAGACTCCAGAAAATGCGATTGACAAAAGCCAGCCATTGCCTATTAACAAAAGCAAATACTCCTCCAGCTCTGACAAACTTTTCATAGATCAAAAATAACCAAGTAGCTATCGAGCCTTTTCTGGAAGTGGTAGCTGTCACACCTTGCCTCTTCGCAGGTATCCTGTCCCAAAGAAGCGATGCCTTCCAAAATGCAAACGCTGTTCCTCAGGCATGTTTGGCCATTGATATTGGTTCCAGAGGCCACAGTACGGCCCTACGTCTCACAAAGATGCAAGAACAAAAACTGGATTTCATATTTAGGAAGCAAAAATATACGGAAGGAACTGAAAAAATGTCAAGCATTTGTCAAATCTAAGGGAAGGCCCCTCGACAACATCACCCTACATTCTTGCTTCTACTGATTACAAATGCCTCCCAACAGGACTTCTGGCATGCAAGTGATTTTTTTTCCATCGGCCCCTCAACAAAAGTTGACATTGCATGGCCACAGCGGAGAAATGACAAGGAGATCCAGCCCAAGCAGTACCTGTGAAAATGCCACGCCCTGTGTCCAATTCAGCAAGGAACCACAACTTGCTTGCTTCCAGCTCACTGAAATCCTCCTTTGGACTCTCGAGCTTGCTGAGCAATTCGCTCGCATCTTGCCTTGGTCTACCGAAGGTAGTGTGTCAATTGCAGCAACTGTTTGTGAATCAGCTTTCCTTGGAACGATGGTGTAACTACCAAGGAGCGCAACCGTTCCAAACCACTGGCGGCATCAAATCCTGATCCACATTACGAGAATGCACATCTCCAGGATCCACGTTCAACAACATCATAGTGGGAATGAACTGTCGCACCTCCCTCCAACGGTACTTGAGCAGTCTTCAAAAAAGCATGGTAGATTTGATTGTCCTACATGTATCATTGGGCTTTGCGGCTTTCGCTTTCGCCCGCGCTCCTTTTACCTTCTCGCAAGAATTGTATTCCAAAAGGCTTTTCGCAAAACCTTCCCGGAGCACGTCAGGCATTGTTTCTGTTTTTTTTCTGGACAGCGCATCTCCTAGTGAGGTTCTTTTTGTGGCCATACTGGAGCATGGGACCTTTGGTTTCGCCAAGCTTTCGCAGCTTTTTGTTTCCAGTCTGGTTTGTCAAGTCAGTACCCATAGCATTCAGTATTATTGAAGACCAAGCCCCTTGTTGAAAGAAACAATTCTGATGATGCATAGGTTGTTGAGGCCGCAAAAATTGAACAGCTGACATTGTAAAATGATATAAAGCATTGACTTAGGAACATTCAAGCTGAAAAAACATCCCGTAGAATTCACCCATCGAGGACGCCAAGTGACCCTAGACGAATCTTCGCGAGACCTGTTCCTTTCGTGCAGGGAATATAGAATAACCTTACGGAAAAAATAAATCTACGAAGGTTTCTTTGCTGATCACATCGGCAACTCTGGGCGAAAATGCTCGCACAAGCTCGTTGGAGGGATTCACCAGAAGATGCAAGGGTAAAGAAGCCATCAGATGCAATATGTGGTTAAGGAAAACGCCGCGCATCATTGGATTGGAGAACATTGCCATAGGGAAGGTGAAACTGTTCACCCCTTGCGGCTGACATCAGTCAACACTCTGATCATGGATGGTCCCTAATTTTGGGAGAAGATTGTGAAGCCTATCCCACAGGTGGGTTCCCTACTACCAACCATCGTTGTCACCATGACTTCTGGGCTGGGGTGCCTCTGACGCGCTGAGCAAGCGACTGTCCCTTCCAATAGCATACAATTAGAGCCCAGGCGCGAGAGATCCTGAAACCGGCGTGCGAAGATTTCAGAAATCTCATCTCGAGTCTTCCGTGCAATTGGCAGACTTTCCAGGTACTCTCTCACGATCTGAATGTTTTTCCACATGCTGCCTGAGCAATCGTCGCACGTCACTCGATCAAGCCAGAAGACTGCCGAATTGAAAGGATGACCCACCCTCAGTGCAAACAGTTCATCAATATGGATGGTGATATGCCTGCCTGCAATCATGATGAAACCCCAAGATGGATAGTCACTAATCCATTCAAGCATGACAGACTCAGACATCCGGGGATAGAAAAATACCATGACATCCAACCAAGAAACTCAGCATTGGCAAATGCTCTGGACTTGCTTCCTCCAAGACCTTTCGAACTTCGTCGCGGATGGACAGCAACATCCGTTCTATCTTCACCTGGCAGGGTGAAGATGTTTGACACACAGCTTGGGAAATAGCTGGGCTGTCGGTGACCGTATGGGTGTGTCCATAAATGGTGTCCAGATCAATCCTTTCCCTCTTGAAAATCATGGCGTTTTGTGATTTTGTCTGGGTGTTCTTTGAAGGTGGGAAACACTCCTATTGACATGGACATCCAGCGGGACTCTGTGTTGGTTGGTAGGGGATATCTGTTGCGGACAGCATCCCAAGGTTTGTAAGGTTGCGCCTTGCTCGCAGGCATCAAAATTGCACCCACTGATTTCGCTTGGAGAGAGCTCCCATCCTGACCTAAGGGATGAGCCGCACGGACTCATGAACCAGAAAACTGCTTTGCTCCCTTCAACATGACCAAACGCTTCAGGTCTGGTTTTGCCTCCTTACCTTTTCGATTAGAATGATTGTAGCAAAATAGAAAGATGGTCTTCATTTAGTTGAGCACAAAGTGGATTGTAAACATGAAATGTGTCTGGATTCGTCTAAGCCCTCTTGTGGAATCATATTGCACACACATAGTATGCCGGAAATGAGTAAGGAAAGTGGCTCTGCCCATTGTACAAAGCCGCAGCTGCAAACCACTACAGGAAGGGTAGCTTCAAAGCATTGCATTGACTTTCGATGACTGTACGGTCGCATGGTGATTATGAGGCAATGGAGTTTCGACGCATCTGCGACCTAGCAAGCCTTTGCTGCAATGTCATGCAGAGCAAAGGTATTGGTGATCCATCTACGGTATTGTTTATTGACACAATCCACCAAAAAGAAGCTGAAAGCACACAGGTGCCGAGGCATAGCTTGCAACAAATCTCTTTGAATAACATCTAAGGAAAGGACCGAGTGCAAAGGTCCTGTCGAAGCGTATGATGGCCTTCTGCACATCTTTCTGCAACGTCCACTCTGGGTTGTAAACATCCACGAACCTACATGATGCAGGCAGGCTTATATTTACATCATCAGGTGGACTCTTGCCGTCACTTGCCCTTTCTCTCAGCTGGTGAGCCCACCTGGATTTGAATTTCCCATCCCTGTAGAGGTCCATTGACTTGCGCATCCAACGAAGAGCAGAAAGATCTTCCTGGGCAAGAGCATCCACGGATTCCACAAATTGAGGTTCAGGTTGATTAATGAAAAAAACGCAGGAATCCATCTATCTATCTATCTATCTATCTATCTATCTATCTATCTATCTATCTATCTACTGTATCGGGCTGTTTTTGTTTGATCCAAAATATTGATTGTCAAGGATCTGTCTCGTCAGATCCATCCAAAACTTCACGAAGCCAACGATGCACTTGATCACAAGCAGTCTCAGGCGTCAGATCACCCTGAACGTTCAGAGCCTGAATCATCTCCACATCAGCAAAACGAATCTGACTGTAAGACAGCCCAAACAGAACATGCATCTGATCAGCAGATTTGATTCCGCTCCCAAGTGCCACCTATCGGCAAGGCTGGCCTCCACATGCGTGAAGAAGAAGTTGATCGCAACAGGATGCGAACTGCAGAGCTGGGAACAGATTCACACTCGGGTGAAATCGCCATTTTGTTGTGGGGATCTGGAAATTCCAAAAACATCCCAACAACTAATCAAATGCAAACACATGGGTAATTCATGGCAATTTCGCCATCAACTAGCTGCTTCAAATGATCCTTTCCGCTGTTGGGGCCCACGTGTTTCCATCCCCCGCCTCTGCTTCCCAGGTCTGGCAAGAAGTTGGCCACGAATTCTGCCACACGTCGCAGTCCGCCTGCCCGATCTGCTTGCAGAGTGTAGCAGTTGATGAGAACCACGAAGCGAAGCATCCTCCCAGAACTGTTTCAAGGCCCCAAAAACTCAGGGGGCCAGTAGAGATAACCACTGATGACCACCAGTTTTTGTTGGTGAACCGAAACAATGTCCTTGCTTCTTGAAGAGGTTGACAACTATCATTAACCCGCAGAGTGATTCAACCAGCTACTTCAGTTGCCATTTGCTACTAGGTGCTTGACATGGTTCCATTGAAAGCTGAATTTGTTTAATGCAGCACAGATGGACCAGATGTTTTGCCTTGGTAAGTTCTAAAGCAGGAGATGTCAATCTTGTGGCTCAGGCTCTCAATACTAGACCTCACGACCACTCAGTATGACCAAGAAACAGTGGCTACAAGAGCAAAGGAACTGTTCTTTGGGCATGTTGTGTGTGTGTGCTGGGACAGTAAACAATGAATTGGCTCGGAGGATCAGTCCTGCAGTTTCGAGCGATTCGATGACATACTGCCGAGGTTGCAATGTCAATCTCATCTCCTCGGGTATCCAACTGTCCAGGTGCATCCACTACCACGACATCCTCTGGCAGCATGATAGCCCGAAGCTGTCGCCTTAGCTGTCGGTGACGCAGTGCCAAACCAAAATCAGCTTCACCTCCCTATAGATTCCATGCAAAATTTTTCCAAAGTTGCTGAGACTCGCAAACTTGAGACCCCTCGTTGGGGGCCGTCCCCTTTTCTTGCCGGTTGCGCTATGCTCAATCGGCGGGTTTCGAGGTCGATGAGTTGCCCCCCCCAAGAAAGTCAGCCGATTGAGCACCTCTATTCCATGGAACACCTGGCTGCAAACAAACACCAATCACGGTATGTCTATGATGAGTCACCCGCTTAGAAATCAACACATCCGCCAACGCATCAAATTCCCGGCAAATTGCTGAAACCCATCATTTGATGGTAAGAAAGCTGGCCAATGATCGGGGAACCAGGACATTGCATTAACAAAGACTCACAGGGATGCGATGCAACAACAGAGAGAACCAAATTTTCTTGATGGGTACCGAATGCAAGGTAGGGATACTCCACTGGACCAGGCTTGCAGTGACAGAAACCAAACTACTGCTCAATCATTTTCTATGGCTAAATCATGACCTGGTTTCAGGAGGACCCTCAGTTGCAGAAGCCTCTCAGGCTCCAGCAATCAACTCTTAGAAATGTCTTTCCTGCTGGTTTTTCCACAGTTCACTTGGTTTTATTTTACTCATACCACTTGCTTCTTTCTTCAATCATGGGAAAATACAAAATTGTTTTGCTTTGTTGCTCTCGTGATATAAGGCGAGATTCTACCCTTTTGCAGACTGTCACAACAAGCAAAGCAACGCATGTCAGTATAGTATACTGAGCATGTAAAACGTTACAGATCCATGATATATGGATGTGGGTCAAAACCCTGTACCCCTAGTTCCCCATCATTAACCTGTATATTCATGATTATTGTTGGTTATTATCCCCAATTATTGCTGGTTGATTTGACCCAGCTCGCCATAAACAGCCTGAAGGATGACCCGCTCTACGACCCAGTGACGTTTCGGACCGGGTCTTGTTGTGGCCGATGGTGAAGCCTTCCATGGGCTCCTTCGCTTCCTTAGCCAATGGTGATCATGCCATAGGGAACCATGGTGAACCAACGGTTAATGGTTAATATACCAATATACCAATAGTTGGTTATATACCAATGGTTAATGGTGAATATACCAATGGTGAACCTATGGTTAATATGTTAATATAGTTGGTTAATGGTTAATATATCAACTATAGGGAGGATATACCTACCATGGTGAACCAATGGTTGATATACCATGGTTAATATACCTGAGCATAATAGCTCATAAGCAACAAAAATAGGGGGATATACCAACTATAGATAGTGGTTTATCAAGCCAGTTTGGGAACACCCCCAAGTTCTGGTTGGTTTATTTCTGTGGATGCTTACTAGACTGGATGAGAACTAAGGGGTCCCCTATGACTTGAGAAACACCGAAATTGTTGTAGAACTAGATGTGCATTTTCTGAGGGAGCACCAACAATTACAAAATCAACAGTTTCAAAGCGACTGTGAATCCCAGGGTGACATTGACCCACTGCAAGAAAACTCCTGCATAGATTCGAATCGCTTGGGTCTTGTCTGATGACGAAGTGATCCAAAAATGCTGGAAACTTCAAATGTTCCTGAAGTGGAGCTGAACATGGACTGGCCGGTGAATACCATCAGCATTGTTTGATTCTGATGGACTAGATACAAATTGGACATATATAGATATACAGCATCTACCGCAACACTGTAGAGGTACACAAAATATGGATATAGACATACAAATACAAATGCGCCAGCCTCACTTGCTAGGTTTTGCGCTACTTCTGCCGGTTATCTCTGTTGGCACTGCTTTTTGAAAACTGCAAAGCTAAAAAGTGAAAATAGAGGAGTCTTTATCACATGTTGCGTTGCAAAAACGCTGCCCAAAAATGATGTAGATGTGATCTGTTTCGTGAAGGCTCTTTGTTGGAAGTAGTGGTTATCATTGAGTTTCTAAGTGGGCAACAACTTCAACTCCACCTCACAACCTACAACAAATTGCTTGCACAGATCACAAGGCTGATCACCCGGCACCGTTTTCCAAGCCTCCACAAACCCAACCAGCTGTGACCGGCTGGCTTTCGCAGTAGATATGAGGACATCCAACTGGTCATCTACTTCTCCTTAGCCAAGAGATCCTGCGCACACCAGGCCCTTCCCTGCATCCAAGATGCCCAGACTGTGTGGTTTAGACCATCCCGGATCTGGCGAGTCAACTCCCGACCTGTGACGCGGCTCGAGTGCATCCGGTTCGTATCGTTACCACCCTTCAGTTCTGTATGGTGGTAGGTATGTTTAAAGGTTTTTCATATATTCATATTTAGAAGAATACATCTACAATCATATCTATCATGTAGCTCTTGGCAAGCTGTATGAAGTTGTGTTATCGACAATGCGTACAATTACAGACCTATCACCAGCGTCCATTGGTGATGATGACCAAAAAATTAGATGCTACAGGAGGAATTCATCAAAGTCTAATCGTTCAGTCACTGGCTGAGCCGTTGCGCCTGCAAGGGTGTGCATGAAGCACGTTTTGCCTGAGCCAGTGCTGCCCATGAGGAGAATCACGTTCTTTCCACTGGAAGCTTTCCTCAGATGATGCCAGCATGCTGGGATTCCACATCATGACAATCTCCTCTCATAGCCATTGTGAAGCTCCAAACAAACTCATCAACCAAAAGGCTTGCGACTGATTGATCTTTGGATTCTGAAACTCTTTCAGGTCAAGTTATTGCCACATCCGCCATCTCGCGGTACCCATCCATCCAATCCAAGGGACACTGCATCCGTGGAATCCTCGATGACCCGCGCCAGGCAATCAAGATCCTGCTGCCCATGGGCAGTGGCATGGGAATTTGTTCCCATGAGCCGCAAACAATAAAGGGCCAACCGACATAATAGGCTTCTTGATAGTGGTGATTCATCATGTCAGCTACCCAGCTGGATGTTCATGACTATCTATCTGGAGGAACCGCCAAGAAACATCAAAGCCAGCAATTCAATGTTTCCCGGTGATATCCCCAAAATATTCCACCTTTGTACCTGAAACAGCTTTCGTAGTGCTGAGTTGCTCACGTGTTTCACAGCCGAGCTTCCAATCCCTTTCGTTTTGGGTCCACTTTACGAGGAGAACGCTCAGCTAAGAGGTGAACATCCTCAAGATCATCTCCCAACCTGTGGACTGAAAGATGAGGCCGCAGGAACATAAGTTTTGGGAAAAATTTGAAAAATCACGGCTTGTGACTGTGAGGGGAATCAATGGATTAGAATCGCGAAAGGATTCATCACAACGAGGTTAAGGAAGAAAAAGGATATCTGATGATTTGGATGATGATGGTCATGATTGAAGTCATAACGAGGGCATAGTCCTGGGGATTGCAGTGATGCTCATGATGATGATGATGATGATGATGATGATGATGATGATGATGATGATGATGGTCGTGATTCACGGTGCTACAGAATGGGAGATGAGAGAAGCCGGAGACAGAGGTGGGGGAAGAAACACTGACAATCGTAGAGGCAAGAGTATCCCATTCTGAAACATCATGAACCTGCTTTCCTGTCAATCATATCCCGGGAATATTGCTGTAGAATACAACCGTAACCAAACATCCTCACGAAAAGTTGTTGACATGGCAATTTACTGGCTGCAACTTATCCCCTGTCTAAACATGCTTATGAACCATTCTTATGAACAATTGACGTCATGATAGTTGGTCAAGATTAATCACTAAATTGTCATTTCCATCGGCAACACTTCATTAATCATCACTTCTTCATGCTTATTCATTGCAGTATCCTATGTTTCAATCAACCATTAACTTCTGACTTATGACTTATTCACTTCTAGTTCATCAACTATGCTTATTTCTTCAGTTTATCGTCACTTATAATTTAAACTTGGTCGCACATACTCACAAAGAGAGCATTCTACGGTGTGATATGGACTGGAGCTGCGAGCATTAGGCACTTGTTTAACCTAATGATTATAACCTAGTGAATGATAGCATTAAAAAGCATGGTTAAACCTAGTGAATAGTGAAACCTAGGTTTCACCATGCAACCATTAACCATGAACGATTCACCATCGTCGAAATGCTTCAGGCAACGGCGACGGTGGCGATGATGCCGGTGCCAGGTCCTTGGGCGCAACAGGCTCGAAACCTTATACTGTTTGGTCAACATGAGCTTCATAAACTGGGAATGAACATAAACTGAATTGGGAAACCAGCGACCTATAGATCATTGATTAATTTGAGCATAATCTGGGAATAGTTGTCATACTATAGTGGGACAAAGTCATCGTTAAACACGCTCGGAATGGTTTGTTGGTCATCAACTTTATCACAACTGGGAATGGTCATTGACACAGTTGAATAGTTGTCATACAACTACTACAAGATCAATAACTCATCTATTGTCACAGAACCTGGTCCGTTGTCATCGACTCGTTCAACAATTATTATGATCAAACTAGTTGTGATTACTGGCAACTGCAGAAGCACCTCTACCCAGCCCTCACACATTGAGGTTAAAGAAAATTACGCGAGGACCTGTGAAGTGCAGCAGATTTCCACTCTTTACCTCGAATTCACCACAAGCTTCATTTCGACAACCCAAGTCACTGCATGTAGAAGGACTGGCGCAGGAGAGTCCATTGTTGTTGCGGTAGAAAAGGATGGCAATACGGCCTAGCAAGACAAATCCAGCCAACACACATTGTGTTTCAGACATAATCCACGGGCCAAAAGCATGAGTTTGTTGAAGCAGCAAGGCTATATCTCCATACGGGCCATCGGTCATTGTGTCGCAGGGAGCCCTGCCAATATTGAGTGGGCTACATGTTTGTGGTCTTGGCGAATGAAGCGTCGGCGGGAAGGCATAAGAGAAAACAAGTAAAATGTATGGGCTGCGCAGTGCCCCATTGGAATTATTCCGGGGTATCTGTGTAGTTGCGTATGCACCTCAGAACTGGTCTGTATACGTATATTTCCACCAATATATTCATCGAATTTGATATGTTCTTTCCGTTTCCTATCGTATCGGCTTGAATGGTGTCTTCTCACCTTCCCACCTACCTTCCCAGCTGCCTACCAAGCTATCTTCTGACCTGCCTATGTACCCACCTATCTATGTGTCTATCTCTATCTCGATTTAGCTGACTATCTGTCTATATTCCAGCGTGTATGTATGTACGTACGTATGTACGCATGCATGTATGCATGCATGTATTTTTGTTGGCCAACACGAATACGTGGTCAACAACCTCATGTTCATTAATTTCTCATGGATTGGCAAGCCAACTTATGAGACACAATTAGACGCCACGTATAGCCCTGAACAAAGACAGGAAGCGCCAATTGACCCCCTACCTGCACCGGGCTTGCTGCAGGAGTATCCACTTCCATGTCCACAGGGCCGGATTCTGATTGAAGACGTGGCACCTGCCAGCCGAAGAGGCCGTTTTGATTGACGCATTTCATCGTTGAAAAGCTGTGCTCTTGGAATATGAAACTGAGATTCAGCAACCACCTGAAACTCTACATTTCACACTAGAACATGTCTCAAGTCACCCAATCGAGAGCATCCGAGAGTGGATGACAAAAAAGAGGAGCTGCGAAAGAAATAGGCACAAATATGCACAACAAATATGCGCAACTGATTAACCATCATCCAAGACCATGCAACCTTATCTCCATTGATTCTTCATGGATTGGCAAGCTGAGTTTGCAAACCTAGATGCCACATACCGCCATGAACAAAGACATGAAGCACCAAATTGACCCCCTACCTGCACAGGGTTTGCCGCAGGAGTATCCACTTCCATGTCCGTAGCATTGGATTCTGTTTGACCAAGGTGTGGCACCTGCCAGCAGAAGAAGCTGCAAAATCCTGAACTGATCGATGAAATAAGGACTGATGATGATGATGATGATGATGATGATGATGATGATGATGATGATGATGATGATGATGATGATGATGATGATGATGATGATGATGATGCATTCTTGGTCCAGAATCGCTGCGATTAGAATAAGCCTCAACAAATGTCGAGACCTTGCTTCTCTTTGCCCATGACATGGGAGCCCAGATACCAGGATATGATTTTCTTCCCCAAACCATGTGGCTGCACAAAAGGGGTCTTGCTGTAGTTGGTGGAAAAAAGTCTAAATTAGATCAAGGGACCACAAGTCGTGCTGGGTATCTTGCATGACGCCTATAGCACACGAACCTTTGCAATGGCGTGCTCTCACCAGTGCCTTGATCATTTTGTATCATTTTTCGATGTATTGCGAGCGCGATCGCATTGCATCAGGTTCGTGCGACATGCATTTTGTGTTGCGCAGATTTCTCAATGTTTTTGAACCATGTCTGTGGGGTGCAATCCATTCACGCTTTTCCGATCCGAGTTTCGAAAGCGGAAACAATGGTCATAATGGACTGCACAACAGGTATAGCAATCTTCTCGTTACCCGGGGTCTATTGATAGTCCTATCAACATCCCAATGACTATCGTCAGAACGGCCAGACTTGTCATGGACAAACCCACAGCATGGGACTCGGACAGCAATGAATTGGAAGCGATGAACATTCAGCCACGTTGACCCAGGTCCCAAATTGCGGCCCATAAACCAAGGTTTGGGTACTGCTGAGTACTGCTTGGCTAGGCTTCCTGCATCTGAGAATTTCAACTACATGAACTAATTTCTATGGTTCGACGAATCTTTGAAAACTGTACGCTTTGGGGATGGCACCAAGAAAATGTCCCAATTCGAGCTTAACGACGGTCCATTCGAGGTCCACACGTCCTGCTTCCCCAGTTCCACGTCCTGCCTCTGGAGCTTCACCACAGCTTGGGCCTGTCGCAAGTACGGTATCTGTAGCCTCCAGAACTCAAGGTAAGTCATCAGATATGTTAAGCTATATTGACATATATTGACCATAGGTTAACAACCGTACTTAATATACCTTCATATCCATAGTTGATAACCATACTCAATTTCAGTTGAGATGAACATTTCATCCCGGATCAGTTTTAGCCATGAAATTATCTTGTAACATTGTTGTTCTTCTGACGAGGTAAACAATAGTATCAAATACATGGCCCAACCAGGCATCAAAACAGCATGCAATGATTGCTCTTGATTCTTGATGTCTCTGCTCATGCAGCTCAAATCCATTGAATCTCTTATGGCAGTTGCACATGCAAGATGCCAACAGATTTCTTTCTGTTGTCACGAGTTCGTTTTCTCCAATGCAGTGCCACCCATCAAGCACCGGACGATGGAGCACACAGCTGTCCAAGTGAAAACGCTTGTGTTAGGCTGTGAATCGGACTGAGTGCAATAGAGTGAGTCCCTACATGTTCAAACCAAATAGAACCATCAGCGTTAAAATTAAGGAAGGTGTGTCAGGCAAGAGTTACTAAAGGGACCGCATAATTTTTTGACCTATGAAATCCTATGAATCTACGCCAAGATCCATGCAGGGGCAGCAAACAAGTGATCAACCGCAGGAAAGCCCAAGGCCACCTTGACTTGAAGCAATAGGCACTGGCAAGGGCTCCAAATCGGTCAGGCCCCAGCGTTTCTGCACATGTGCAAGGATCCTCTTCTGGTGGCCACGTGGAACTCCACAAGTTTCCAAATCATCCCCCGTGAGGTTCTTCACATCTTCCATAGTGTTGAACCCACACTCAACAAACTTCTGGGCATACTTCTCAGCTCCTGCCCCTTTTAAGAAGTTGAACACCTCTTGCGCCTGTCCGAGCGCTGAATCTGATAAGAAGTTGTACCTCTCCACATCAGAGTCTGGCATCTTCATCAAGGCCTTTAGGGACACTGCCGCACACATGTGGAAAGACATGATATGACTTTGGGGTTGGGCCTTATGCAAATGTTTCTGCGCCCAAGAAAATTGTCCATTTTGCAGGCATGTAACAATGTATATACATACTTACAAATATAGTGGTTCAATCTTACAATAATCCCCAAGCACTGATGAAACACCCACCTTGAAGTTGTCATAGCCCGCTTTCACAAGTTCTTGCCGGTATTCAGTCAGATCCAACACCGATAAGACTTGTTCCCAAGAATCCATGGCCATGGCTAAACCGTTTCAACCAAGAAAACCGAAGCCGATCAAAACTTGCAATGCAAGCTTTGAACCGATAAGCCGACAGAGGCACCTAACCATGCGCAGCCGCAAACCACAAACGAACAATTGCAATCTGCGTCGCCATAACGCCGTAGAAATGAAACGGTATGATTTTTGCTCTTGTCCCCAAATTTCGGTCACGCTACCAACTGGGTAACTGGGTTGCAAGATCTGCAAGGGCACAATTGAACCTGCGTGATAAAACATGGACACGTCCACATTGCGAACCATTTCCGTTTCAGCCAAGGGACGCCAACTAAGATATTGATGGCGCCGTACAACAAACCAAAATAGCTATTGCCTAGGCACAAACAAAAACAATCCCAAACACACAACAAGAAACCGCAACTGCGAAGACCACAACAACAACAACAACAACAACAACAACAACAACAACAACAACAACAACAACAACAACAACCACAACAACGACAACGACAACGAAACCACCCACACCCACAACAACGACAACGACAACGACAACGACAACGACAACGACAACGACACAACAACGACAACAACAACAACAACCACGACCACGACAACGACATCGACAACGACATCGACAACGACAACGACAAAAACAACGACAACGACAACCACAACAACAACAACAACAACAACAACAACAACAACAACAACAACAACAACAACAACAACAACAACCACAAAACGAGGACGAAGAAGAAGGAGAACAAGAAGAACAAGAAGAAAAATTAAGACAAGAATAAAAGCAACAACAAAAAGAACATTTTTTCCTCGATATTGTCGCCTGCGCGGCACTTTGCCAAAGGTCAACAAAGAAGATACGAAGCAGAGAAGTAAAAAAGTGAATGAAGCAAGTCACGCAGCAAAATTTGAATTCGTTCTGCTATGGAGTTTGAAAATTTGCTTCGAGGTATTCATTTTCAGGCCAAATATAGGAGCTACAATTAAATTCGTAAAAGCTGCTATGAACAAACTATGCCTCTCACTATTTGTGTAGCCCAATGTTTCGAACTGATGTTCCTGCCTGTTCATGATAGTGAGCAAAGCCTGTGGTCCCAACCGTAGCAGCTAGTCCAATTGCTTAATGCTCAAGCGCCGAAATTCGTTGCTATCGAAGCGCAAACAGTTGGACAAGCTATTCAGGGTCGCCTTTGGCGAACCTATTTAACTCCACATACCTGCTGCCACGTGGCTCATGCACCTGCTGCAATCTTTGCGGCAGCCCGCTACTTGTTGCCAGCACCAAGAGGCCGTCGTCACCTTGTACTTTGAACTTCAGAAGCTCATGAAGCTCTGAATGCCCTGTCATCAAGAGCTTCGTGAGCCAAAACTGGACGGAGCACTTCGTCTCCCCCCTCCGCTGGCGCTACCAAGCACATGGAATCCATGCTCCAACCCTCTCGATAAGCTCTTGCGACAAAGCCGGTCACATCCACATCGTCCTGCACCCAGCTTGTATACCAAAACCACAACTGCAAAGAACGGCAGAGGAATAAGTCAACACACCGGATGTCCAAAGCGAAAGGAAAGACCAAGGCCAATGAACAAAGGCCCATTGACCCAGGAGGCCCGTGCTCTGACACCTGGATGTTCGCTGAACAAGAACAAGAAGAAGAACAAGAACAAAAACGAACAAGAAGAAAAACAAGAAGAAGAACAAGAACAAGAACGAAGAACGACCAAGAAGAAGAACAAAAAGAAGAACGAACAAGAAGAACAAACAAGAACAAGAACAAGAACAAGAACAAGAACAAGAACAAGAACAAGAACAAGAACAAGATGACAAACAAGAAGAAGGACAAGAAGAAGGACCAAAAGAAGAACAAGAAGGGGAAAAGAAGAAGAACAAAAAGACGAAAAAATGACTTTACTTCGAGTGATCCCCACCATGTCATTTCAACACCGCTTGTTGACCCCACTTTTGTCTGACATTCTCGCCGACATTTAGAATGACAGTCTTTCTGACATCTCTTCTGACATTCTTTCTGACATATCTTTTGACATTCTTTCTGACATCTCTTCTGGCATTCTTTCTGACATATCTTCTGACATTCTCTCTGACATTCTTTCTGGCATGTCTTCTGACATTTCTTCTGACATGCTCCCTGACATTCTTTCTCGCATATCTTGTGACATTCTTTCTGGCATCTCTTCTGACATTCTTTCTGACATGTCTTCTGACATATCTTCTAACATCCTCTCTGACATTCTTTCTGGCACATCTTTTGGCACTCTTTCTGACATCTCTTCTGACATTCTTTCTGACATGTCTTCTGACATATCTTCTGACATTCTCTCTGACATTCTTTCTGGCACATCTTTTGACATATCTTCTGACATCTCGTCTGACATTCTTTCTGACATGTCTTCTGACATATCTTTTGACATTCTCTCTGACATTCTTTCTGACATTTCTTTTGACATTCTCTCTGACATTCTTTCTGGC
>VSDK01018921.1:360201-383376 GCA_009767595.1 Symbiodinium kawagutii
CTTTCTGGCATATCTTTTGACATTCTTTCTGACATCTCTTCTGGCATTCTTTCTGACATATCTTCTGACATTCTCTCTGACATGCTTTCTGGCATATCTTTTGACATTCTTTCTGACATCTCTTCTGACACTCTATCTGACATATCTTCTGACAGTCTTTTTGGCATCTCTCTTGACATTCTGTCTGGAATTCTTGCTGACATTTCTTCTGACATTCTTTCTGACATTCTTTCCTCGCGGTTGAGGTCCGGCAGGGACCACTGGGCGTGGATGGTCGTGGTTGAGGTCCGGCACCGACCACTGGGCGTGGATGGTCGTGGTTCAGGTCCGGCAGCGACCACTGGGCTTGGCCTGTCGCGGTTGAGGTCCGGCAGCGACCACTAGGCGTGGATGCCCGTGGTTGAGGTCCGGCAGCGACGACTAGACGTGGTGAGGTCCGGCAGCGACCGCTAGGCGTGGATGCTCGTGGTGGAGGAGGATGAGGATGAGGATGAGGATGGGGATGGGAAGAGGAAGGAGCATGACAGCTCTGATAAAATCTAACAACCCTCACCTGACAGGTGGGGAAAAAGAACAAGAAGAAGAACCAGAAAAAGAACAAGAAGAAGAACAAGAACAAGAACAATAACAAAAAGAAGAACAAGAAGAAGAACAAGAAGAAGAGCGACAGGAAGAAGAACAAAGAGAAGAACAACAAAAAGAAGCAGAACAAAAAGAAGAAGATCAAGAAGAAGAAGAACAAGAAGACGCAAATCAAGAAGAAACCTGTTGTTGGTGTCTTTTCTGAAAGTTTCTAGGGAGTACTGAAAAGGAATTTGGAAAACTTTTTGTTTGGCATTACAATCTTCTAGAAGATGTAGGTTGAAAGAACCACTTTCAAAATGGTTGAACGCTTCAGAGAGGAACATCCCTGCACAAGCACCTAGTCTCCTGCAATACTTTTTTGTTTTCTTCACAGCTGGCAATGTTAGAACGAATTAGCTGGGTTTGCGAACAGAACACCTAATTTGCACTGAAAAGTTTTGACAAAAGAAATGGCGGGGTTTTTCAGATGAAAGAACTGAATTGCTTTGTTTCTTGGGAACGAACTGGATAGATTTCTTCTTTTCTCACTTTCTCCCTTCTTTTCTTTGTTTTCTGATTTTTTCTTCTCTTTGTTTCTTTGCTTCCTGTCTCCTCTATTGTTCCCCACTTCTTTCCATTTGTCTTTGTTTTTTTCTGGTTTCTGTTTCTGTTGTGTCTTCTGGCATTCTGCAGTCCAGCGGTGCTCAGTGAGATCGGACGCTGGCGGTTGAGATCAAGCAGCGTCGCTTTCTTCTCCTTTTATCCACGTCTCAAGCTCAAAAAGAATTTTAAAATACATAGTTCATCAGTAACTTGCTACCACTTAGCACTGAATACTGGAAGCGCCGCTCATATGGTTCTTTGCGAGAGCGGCGGTCTATTTTCGATCCACAAAGGGCTTCAAGGTAACATGTGATTTCACATGACTGAATGTCCATGACTGCACACTTCTCGTCTAGATTTGCGCGTGTCATCACTGGATCAACTGCTGTAGGATTCTATGCAAATTCTTCGCACTCCTCCTCAAAGCGCTGGGGCATCGCCTCAAGCTTTGCCACTCATCCTGCAGCACTACTAGTGGAAGCAGGTTCGCCAGAAAGAGAGCTAGAAAGTTCTTGATACCTCTCTGCCAGCTCGTTCTCTCCACGATTTCGAGCCATCTCATTGAGTCGCAGAAAGATTTCACCACATCGTCTTCGGTAGAATCTGATCTGGACATTCCTGTCCCTGAGCTCATCCAGAAATTCCAGGATCAAAGCCTGGAGCATGGCTGCATCATGAAAGCACTCACGCCTCTGCATGTTGTTCAACTCATCACGAAGCAGATCAATCAAGGCTGTAATCGAGCTTGTTCTCGAAGTCCAGTCTGAGCATCTGCATCTGCATCAGGCACAACCGTCTCATCCACCTCCATGCTCTCTTCCTCATGATTTTCGGCTCCTGCGGCTGCAGTTGGGTCTGTGTTGTCTCCTGCAGTCACCTGAGTCTGGGCACGCTGTCTCACCAAGCCCAGATATCCACTTGAACCAAGTGCATTGAAGCTGACCAAAATTTGCACGCTCAATGGTGTTCATGCTTGATCTCTGGCCCATGTTGAGTCCGTGAGGATACCGAACGAAGCCACCTGATTCGACCAAACCATAGTGCAGTCCTTTTATGTAATCCTCCATCATTGACATCTCGTTGGAGAAGTCTTCCCAACGTTGAAGAGCCAGAGTCATGCGGTTGTCGGTAGTATCTTTGATTTCTCCAGCATAGTGATCAAGTCCTCCAACTTGATCCCAGCATGAGTTCAAATCCTTTGCCACTTGCTTCAGCCATCGCCAAAACCTGTATCCAATCACCAACATAACAATCATCACAATTGCCATGAAGAGAAGCGCAAACCATAGCCAGAAATTGCTCCTGTCTTGTTGGGGAGGAGTTGCTTCACACATCTCACTCACGGGAAACGCTCCTGCTTGAATAGGCTCAAGGCCCAACATGAAAATCACTGTCTTCATCAACCTCCGCAGCTTTCCTGTTGCGATGGAACTTTCACTTGCATGATCCCATTCATCCTGTCCCACAGCTCCTCCTGTGTAGGGATCCACAACTCCTATTCCATGTAGAAGAAGCAGCATTCTCTCACGCTTCAAAGCCTTCGTTCCAATGTCACTGAAATTCCACTGGGTAGGCACCTGTGCAAGGAAGACCTCTTCACTGAAAACTTTGTCCTGTATCCAGAGCAGCTCTCCACTAAGATGTCGGACATGGCCAACACCCTGGCGCGAGGCGAGTTGCCTTGCAGCACTGTTGTCAGTGAATTGCCATTGCTGCACCGGTTGTCCCACCAAGAACTCCAAACACCGCTTAATGAAGATGGCATCACAACATGCTGAAACCATTGAATGCAGCTCACTTTCACATGATGAAAGGCTGATCACTCTCTGTGTTCTCGAAGATCCGAAAACGAAACACCCATTCAAGAAATGCACTGCACAGCTTGTAGATCTCCTGTGTGAGCGATTGCTACTCCAGTCTGCATCGCTGAATGTTTCAAGCGCCCAAAACGTATCACATCCTTGCTTCACCTTGCCTTGGCCTGGTTCCGGCATAGGAAGTTTCAGAGACAAGTCGCCAGTTGCCTTCAAATATCCAACCAGTTTTTTTAGCCTCTGAAGTGAGCACACTGAGGGGCTTGACATCGAAGATGAGAGCTCTTTCACGCAGTACATGATATCCATGCGGTCTCTGGCAAGATACAAGAGCTGCCCAATCACGCTTCGATAGCTCTTGGAGTCCTTTGGGCTCAACTTCTCACTGTTGTCCTCCTGCTGGATGCTTGAGTCACATGGAACCTTCTGTTGTCGAGCTGTTCCAAACTCACTCTCAAAGCTTCAAACAATACTCTCCACCGTGGTTCCAGGAGTCACCATCAAACCATCACTCAACCTGGTGATCTTGCGCCGAAGGAAACTGATGCTTGTAGCTACATCTCCAAGCTCGTGGTAGCTTACATTGAACTTCTCTTTGATTTTGGGAAGGAAGGTCTCCGTCCAAAACTTTCTCGTTCCAGAGAAAAGAAGATCGTCAACATGGATCATGAAAACGTTGCAACCACACTTCGCCAAGCAAGGTTGTTCATCATTCCACTGGAATCCCATCTCATCAGAAGCAAAACGTCTGAAAAACCAGTACCACTCCTTTGCTCCACAACGTTGGCCAGGAAGGTTCTTGCACACTGCAAATTCTTGGCCACCGACCTTCACTTTGAAAACTTCCTTCTGAGGGACCTGCAGGAATGCATCTTTGACGTCCAATGAACACAAAATGTGTTCATAGCTTCCTGCCCTGATTTCTTCAGGTCTGCTGCAAGGTTCTTGAGAAAGAGCACTGGGATGAGATTCGTTGTGTGGCATCCTGTAGCTGGACTGAAAGTGTCATGCCTCTGGGAATCCTTGAACTCACGCGCTACCAATCGGCTCCTTCTCATCCACTTCTGAACTTCAACTTTCTCTCCTCCATGCATCTCTGACCTGGGCTTAATCCTCCAGTCATAGACTGACTTCACTGTCAGCTTTCCCTTGATCTCTCCTTCGTAGTTGTCGAGGTGATCCAACACCTTCATTCCAATCAATCTCTTGATTTCAACCTGATCTGCAAGGTCATCTATCCACTGAGGAGGATCATCAGGGGTCTTATCCAAAGGAGCGTCTGACCATAGCGCATCTGGAACGTCACTGAGAACCACAACATCTTCGTCTTTCCAGAACTCATCATCCTCATGTTCTTCCACCAAGATCTCATGATCATAACTGTCCATGGTGAAGAACTCATCATTGGCAATCTTCACACTCCTGATCATGGCCTCATTTTTCACATGCAAATGATTCAGCTTCTGCCTCTTGTGGTCCTCAACCCGAGCCTTCTTGGATTCATGTTCAGTGCCAGCCTCATCAACATCATGAGTCCTGGTGGAAGGGGAAGCACGTGGAGAAGCAGCCTCTGCTTTAGGAGATTGAGCAGGTGCGGTCGGCTCATAGTCAAGGCTTCTGATTTCCATGTCCTCCTCATCAAGCTCAGCCTCAATTGACTCCAAATCAAAGAAGGTCCAGGAGTCGCACCTCCTGTCACCACTGGTGCCATCAACTTCTTGTTGAAGAGAGGATCGTTTCCTGCCATAGCTGCCAATTCACGGTCTTCTCGAGCTTCTTCCCTTGCTTTCTCCTTCACTGCTTCAGCTTCCTCATCATGAAAATGGGAAGCCTGAATCGGTCCATGCGGCACAGAGAAACTCACAGATTTCGGACTGGTTTTCGACTTCGTAGGGATCACACGTCCCCCATAGCCAACCTTGAAGTCCCAAGTCGGTGCATTGAAGTGAAGAAAGAATGCAAGGTGAGTAGTCCAACTCGAATCAATCCTCCTGATACTTCGAGAAAGCATCACCTGGCTACCAGTGTAAAGAATGAAGGTGTCCAGCCTCCACTTTCCCCAAACAGATAACTCGCTGCCATTTGGGGTTTCCTTTCATCGTAGTCCGACCATATCCAAGCACTGGCTCTCCGAATTCGCACAACCTTCCACGGTATGTCTTGTTGTACACCAACTCGAATGCAGTTGCACCTCGAACAGGACTGAATCTGTTCAACAACCAAGCACTGTGACGCAACGCCCATGTCCAAATTCCATGCTCAGACGAAAGCACTGTCTGAATCTTCTTCTGCACATGGTGCATCAACGAGCATGCCAAATCCCTGATCCTCTTGACAGCATTCTCACACAATGAGTTCCCATGACTGTATGCAGCAGGTGAGGAGGTCCTTGTAGCCAAACCCATCGCCTGTCTTGCCCGGACTGCCATCGACTGAAGTTGTTTCAAAGCAGGTTCGTTGTCTGATCGAAACACCACTTCGGCATGCCCAAGCGTTTGAACGAAGTTGATTAGCTCTCTCACCATCATGTCAAACTGACTTTTCTTGGAAATAGGAACTGCTGCCAGAAAACCAGTTGCACTGTCCACCATCACCAATGCGCACACTGCATCAATGTCCTGACGCTGTTGTCCATCACCAGCCTTTGTGTAGCAGAAATCAAATGACACAGTTGGTGTTCCACAATCCCTTGCAAAGTCATCACGGTGGTGTGCATCAGCTCTTGCTCTGTGACTGACACATGACTCACACCAATCTTGGTATGGAAGGTGAGTGAGGGAATGTTTGCGCTGCTCCTCCTCACTCGGCAACTGCGCCACATGCTGTGGTCGTGGATCACGCTCCAACTGCCTCTCAGCTTGTTGCGCAGCATTGCTAATCGCCTGAAGCTCCAGGTTCCTTTGGAAATCAACCAAGCGTTGAAAACATCTTTGCTTTCCACCAGACTTCGCAACACCATAGAACTCACAAGCAGTCCTCATTGTTGCCAACGCAGAGTCTCTGTAGATTTCAACTCCGTTCACTGTAACACTCTCATCTCTGGGCTGCACATTCACTAGCTGGCCTGCAAGAGGCACATCACCTGGCGGTTCTTCAACCATGATATCAGCACCTGCCACTTCTTCATCCTCTGGTGCAATGGGAGCAGCTTCTTCAACTGGCTCTAGTCTCTCTTCTCTTCCCTCATACTCGCTCTCATCCATCAACCGAAATCCCATCAAGTGAGGTGCTTTCTCTGAGGCTGCGACGATGGTCAAGATGATTCGGTTTCCCTCATAGCCATAGAACTGCGCACTCAGGTCAATCATCTGATCCAGGGGTTCACACAACTCCAACACAATCCATTGGGCTCCATCTTTGATCAAAGTAGCCCTGAACTTCCTACCACTCATCGAAGGAACTGCAAGTGAAGGATCCTGAAAGCAATCACCGAAATGTTTCCCTGTTCCAACACCAGCATCATTGAGGTTCCAACCGATACGAGCATCATCCAAGCCATCAAATACCTCAGCCTTCACAACACGAATTGCACCCATCGCAGAATCTTCGCTCCTAATCATGCGAATCTTGCCACGCACAGACATAGAGCGATGCAACATCTCCACAGGCACACTGACACCAGCTGAAGAATGAACTAAGGTCTGCTCAACTCCATTGATGCCCCATCCACTCTCCATGAGCTTTCCAAAACAGAGAATAGGTTGAGAAATCTGATCACTCAAGGCAACTGCTTCACGAAGAAGAATGCGCTTGCCAGCTTGATCAACAAGATGGATTTCAACATCACGCACGCCATGAATTGGGATTCCTCTTCCTTGAGCATCCTGGAGGCGACTGGGGCTCTGGCTTGACTCAACTCCAGCATGTGCCAGCGAAGTGGGGAAGATGGAAGCGTCAGCTCCACTGTCCAGTAAAATGTTCCACCAACCATCATCATTGTAGTCATCACAGTGTTGTACTGATCTTACCACACCCTGAGGTTCATCACCGATGTAGAAATGAATCACACGCACTGATCCGTCATCACAAGAGCCTCGAAGATCAAAAATGAAATCATCGTGATCACATGTCAAGGCATCTTCCTGAATTCGAGCCACTCGAAGTTGAGTAGCTTGGGACACCGATTGCTGAGTAGCGCCAGAAGAAACAGCGGTACCTGAAATGGAAGCTCCAGGATTTGTGCCCTTACCAGCACCTGTACCATCAACACCTGTAGCGCTAACTCGATCCTCTGGCATATATCGCGCATTTTGACTCCAGCAATCTCTTGCGAAGTGCCCATACTTGCCGCAAATGTTGCAAGTCTTGTCTGACTTTCCTCCCTTGCCCTTGGATCCATCATCGTGCTTCCCGCTGGGCTTTCCTTTGTCCTTGCCGTTTCCCTTGGAATAGCCTTTCTGAAAATCTTTGGACTTTGACTTCCCTTTTCCCTTGTTCTTTCCCTTCTGATACTGACCATCATACTTTCCTTTTCCTTTCTGTCCTTTCTTACCTTTGATCCTGTCAATTTCCATAGGATCTCCAGTATCGTCAGGCATAACCAAGCCTGCCCATTTCTGTTGTCCGCGATCCCACTTGAGAACAGCTTCACGCAAATCTTTGTACTGGCTACCATCTGATAACTGCAGATTCAAATGAGTTTTCAACTGACCTGAAACCGCCTTCATCAACACAGCCTGCTTGAGATCATCTTGAATCGTGGTTCCTGCGCGACGAGCCTCTTCCATGACCTCTTCTAGCTTCAAGAGTTGAGGCTGCAAAGGTTGATTCATCTGAAAGGGTGTCCAGCTTGTCAACGCAGAAAGCAATGCTAAACCTCTGTTGTTGCTGCTAGGTCTCAAAGCAAGAACCATTTGTCGCAAGGCTTCATAGCCATCACCAGCATTAACACTCCGAATAATGTTCAAAGCTTTGTTACGAACCAACGATGCAAGAAGACCATACAACTTTGCACAACGCTGTCGAGTCTGAGAGCTTGCAGTTGAAAGGTCCAAAGCTGTACCTGGGTTTTCCATCACCTGTTTGAGCTCTGATTCGAAGCCCTGGTCTATTGCATTCAGGTATTGAACAAGCTGCCAAGACCAATCTCTGAATGCCCGAATCTCCTCTTCTGTCGATTTGTAATCAAACACTGCAGGTTTGGAAATCAACTTTGACCAATCCACAGACTGTTGAGCTGCTGTTTGACTACCAGAAGCCGAAGCACCTGTAGACTGTTGTTGAACACTCTGAAGCGCTTGGGTCGCCACATTGGTTGCTGCCTTGGTGGCCTCTGCCACTTCCAGAATCGCTGCCTGAAAAAACGAAGGGTCGAAAGTTGCCATGGTTACTCTAGGAATTCAACAGAGTCCAAAGAAAGTGAAGCCAAATCGAACGCAAATGCACACTGAGGTCACTCTTCCGCAATCACTGCACCTGTCCAGGTCCAATCCTCCAGGAAATGTATTTGTACCACAACCTGTATGCCACTGGTCAGTTTTGCAGATTCAAATGCAGAAATTTCCCCGTAAGAATCACACCGCGGAAAGGCTATGGCTAGTCCTAGGGAGCAGGAGGCACTACTTTCAGTGCTCCGCTACCATGCGAGAGCGGCGGTCTATTTTCGATCCACAAAGGGCCTCAAGGTAACATGTGATTTCACATGACTGAATGTCCATGACTGTACACTTCTCGTCTCGATTTGCGCGTGTCATCACTGGATCAACTGCTGTAGGATTCTATGCAAATTCTTCGCCTTCTTACATGTCCATCTTTTAGTCTGTCTTCAAGATCTCTTTCAAATACACCCATAGCTCTCCGCATGTTCATCCCGCCAATCAGCAGGACCAAGTGCTTGGACGGTTGGACTATCTCAGAGAAGATGTATGGTGCGCAAGAAGGATTTACTTATTTCGTTTTGGAAGGAAAGAAACTTTGCTGCCGCACAAAAAACAGAGAGCAGCGCAGCAATCTTTTTCCGGTAGATCATTTGACCTTAACTAGTCAGGGTTCAACAATCTAAAAAATTTGAGAAGACCCAAATTTTTGAACGACGACAAATAACTGTTTTCCAACAACTTGACGCTCTTCTTGTTTTGTAAAGAAAACTCACAAAACTGTGTGTCCGAACAAATAAACCTTGCGTTTAAGATTCATATGCGACGAAAATACGTGACGTTTCATTTTCTCAAACGAAAACAAATCACGTTGTTGATTTGCGGAAAAATACGTCCTTCACTTGGTTTTTTCCAGAGATTTTCAGGCGATTTGAAATGATGAGATGTTTCTGCTCTGCCTGGGGCAATTCAATGTTTCTGGCAGTTTAAAGAAAAATTGCGTTTTCACCTGTCATTCGGCACGAAACGCGGTATAATCTCTTTTGCTGAAGAATTTTCTATCTTTGTTACAAAGCGCATAAGTTTGGAAGCTGCTAGAAGCAAATAGAAGTTGTTCAATTTTTCTTTTGCGTTTGCAAATTCCTTGTTTCTTCGCTTCTTTGTTTTGCTATTTCCTGAACTACCTTCGGCAAAATTCCATATAGGCGGCGCTATCAAAAAAAATGATATTGGTTTGGACAAAACAAAAAAGTTAAAGACAAAAAAAGATCAAAAGGCAAAGAAAACGAAAAAACAAAAAAACAGAAGACAAAGAAAACGAAGAAGACGAAACACACAAAAGACACATAGAAAACGAGGAAAACAAAACAGATAAAGAAGACGAAGAAAACAACAAGACAAAGAAAACAAAAAAACAAAGATGACGCAAAGCGAAGAAAACAAAACACACAAAGAAAACAGGAAAGGAACAGACAAAGAAGACGAAGAAAACAAAGAACATGAAAAGGACGAACCAAACAGGAAGACGATGAAGACCATGATGACGAGGAAAACCATGAAGAAGATGATGGCGATGACGACGACGACGACGATGGAGGATGATGGCAATGATGACGACGACGACGATGGTGACGATGATGACCATGATGACGATAATGACCACGAGGATGAAAACGACGAAGACGATGATGCAACGATGGCGAAAACCACAGTGATGACAATGATGACGCCTGATGATGAAAAAGGCCATGAAGACAATGATGACCATGATGACAATGATGACGATGATGACAATGATGATGATGATGATGATGATAATGATGATGAAAATGATGATGATGATGTTGATGTTGATGCTGATGACATGGTGATGATGATGTTGATGATAATGATGATGACCACGAGGACGATGACGAAGAGGAAGGCGATGATGACAATGTTGACACTGATCACAATGATGACTACGACGACTGGACGAAGAAAAAGGCGAGGATGACGATGTTGACACTGATGACAATGATGACGATGACGACGACGATGACGAAGAAGAAGGCGATAATGACGATGAAGAGGATGATGACAAAACTGACAATGCTGACAATGATGATGCATGATGATGCGTGATGATGATGATGATGATGATGATGATGATGATGATGATGACCACGATCACGACGATGACTAAACTGACCATGTTGGCGATGATGACAATGATGGCGAAAATCACAACGATGGCGATGATGAAGATGTTGACGATGTTGACGATGATGAAGATGATGACGATGAAGACGACGATGACGACAATGACGAAGAAGAAGGCAATGATGATGATGATGATGATGATGATGATGATGGTGATGATGATGGTGATGACGATCATGATGATGATGACAAAGATGAAGATGATGACCATGCTGGCGATGACGACGATGATGACCAATGCTGGCGATGATGACGATGATGGCGATGATGACAATAATGGCGATGATGATGATGATGATGATGATGATGATGGCGATGATGGCGATGATGACAATAATGGCGATGATGGTGATGATGATGATGATGATGACGATGATTACAATGATGACGATGGTGAGGCTGATGAGGATCATGAGGTTGATGGCGATCATGATGATGACGGCGTTGATGACGAAGATCAAGATCAATAAGTGTTGATCATGGCAAAGAGGAAACAGCGAACAATCAAGAATTTCAAGAACACGAAAACTGCCACCCTGATCCACCCATCTCGTAATTAATTTATGAACGGGAGCAAATATCATGACTTGCAAACCTGTTTTTTGTTCTTTGCGTAAGAATCGCTCATCACCCACACTGCCTAAACCCAGCCAAGGCAAAAACAAACAAAAACCAACCACTCCGCGTCCAGCCAGGATTGTCCCAGTTTTTTGACGCGTAAAGCCACATGAGCACATCACTTCAGTTGCTCTTTGTTCGAATGGTGAAAATGACAAAGATAACCCGTATGAAGCATGCTGGCGTGAGTCAAAACCACAGAAGCATCCGAAAAAAGAAATAAACAAAAGTAGCGAACCACCAGAAACAACGACAACCACCCGCACCAATTTGCATTGAAGCCAAAAAATATCAAACTATTGAGCTGTAAAGAGAGCGTCTTTTTTTTCCCGGGTTGTGCCTCTTTTGCACGAAACATAAGTCACTATGCGTCCAGGTAGGCTGCAGTAGAAGATTAATGATTTCACTGATTCATTGGGCAAAATAAATTAATTCAGCTAAGAACCTACGGAGCACCAGATGATGAATCTCCTTCTCCCAAAATGGCCTGTTGGTAAAATCGCTTTTCGCATCCACCTTGCCTCCAACTTGTTCAAGCAAATCGGCCACGCTTCATAGAGACCTGTTTGCGCCAGATCAGCAATGCACAATCGAAGGATATTTGATTTGCACTTCTGACTGCGATCTGGATTGTCGGTGGCTTTATTGCAGAATTCTTGTAAGCCATTAATTTAACCAGCTTGCTGAGCTGGCAGAGGTGGACGTTCTAAAAGCCAAATCAAGCCGACCCTGGCAGACGTACTACTTCTCTCTTTGCACTTTTCTCTGAGTACATGACACGGGCACTGGCCAGCACAAGCGCCCTTTCTCTCTTAAAGATCTGAAAGCAAAGTTCCCCATTGAGTTTCTGAGCATTGTTTCAACCAACGTCTTTAGCTTTGGAGCTGTGTCCCTTCCATTTCCACTTCAATTATTCTTTAATTAGGATTGCCCAACGATTGTTTGTCCCTGGACTCCGAAGACTGCGCTTGAACGCAGCATTGAGCCACTATTCCCCAAAGTGGTTGGAGACTCTAAGCCACGCGGATGAGCCAACAAGACAAGGTCAAAATGGTTGCAGCGAAGGCAGATCAGCAAGTGATTTGACTTGATGCTGGATGCAGCAGAGGAAGGGACCGACGGTGTTCCTGTTTGCGAAAATGTCCGTTAGCACCCAGGTTACCCATCCTGTTCCATGTCTCTCAGATTGAATGCGCACCACGGCGAACAATGACCCGAAACCACATGTGGTGATACTTGTGGTTCGTACACCAAAGACGCCCAGTAAATGACATTTTAAGGTCACAGGGCCGGACAAGCAAGGCCAAAGATTGCGACGTTTGCCATGCAACCATCTTTTTGAGTTTCGAATGCTTCTTACAGAAGCTGCTCTCTCGATGTGTCCTACGCCTGAGAACCTTAGTAGTCTTCCGCCGGAATGACCCATGAGCAGAATTGCGTTCCGCATTTATTTAGATTCTAATCTGTTCAAACAAAACCTTTATCGAGCCACTTTGCAGCGAAGACTATTGATCCTTGACACTAACAAGCCCATAACGATGACATCAAGTTTGCACTGCTTACTGCCACTTCTGAGTGGGCAGTCTCATTGCGGAGTTTTTTCATGGAGTTGAATCGACGGAACTCGCACGTTTCGCATCTGGGTGGCAGCTCTTGTCCACTGCAGCCTTCTGGCAAAATGTTTGATTGCAAAACTGGTCTCGGCCTCGCAGCATTCTCGGACCACGGAGAAAGCTCACCTGGACCCGTCTCGGACCTCTTCCTCTCTGCGCTCTTTTCTTCTTGCGCATGACACCGGTACTGATCAGAAAACTTTGTTTCCCCATGGCCTTCTATGCAAAGCTCAAGGCCCAAGGTGGACCAACCCCAGATCTACTCGCTGATACGAATCAATCAAGATCGTACCAATGTACGCTAGGTGTCAGTCACATCCAGCGCATCCTCTGGTTCACCAACTGCATTGCACCGGACTCTTAGCCAACAATCCTGCTAAGCTTCTGTCTACAGCATGAGCCGGACTCCAACGACTTGTGCCATTGAAGTCAAAGCTCCACCAAGGCACTCCGCCAGTTACTACGGGGGCACAGATGCCAGCATCTGGACGAACTACCTGCTGGTTAAGGACCTCATGACACTATCTCCGGCTCGATTGATGACCATCGGCGCCAAGTACTTGGTGCCTCTACTTCTGTTTGCAAGTGTTCACAAGTACGCACTCTCCTTCACAAGAGCCCACAACGAGTGAGGCACACAGATAAATTGATGAGTGCAGACCGCAGTAATCAACAGAAGGGTTGAAGCCATACACTAAAGAGCCAAGAAAGTCCACATAGTCAAAATGCCATCTTAAAAATCAGTCAGTCAATCGTGTCGATGGCAGCGGTCCATGCAACAACGACAAAGATTCAAAGATCCCAATCAACGAGACACATTAATCTGCCCAAAAAAAGACAAACACTGTACAAGATCGGCAAACGTAAAAAAAGCAAAACTCGAGAGCGCCACCTGCGTTCTCATATATCCTTCAGTTGAGGCCAGCGTCAGCACGGCAGGACAAGTGGCAAACGTAGAGGCCATCGCCCAATACCCAATCTACTGCATGCCAAAGTAGTATCGTGCAATTTTTTCCCTTACTGTTAGAGAGTGTTGAGAATTGCTTTTTTTTGCTCGCCTGGATCGCCTTGGTAGCACTAAGCTGAGGTCGATAAGAAGCAGTGAAACCAAGTGAAACAAGGTGAAACAAAGTGAAACAAAACAAGAAGCTTCGAAGCAGAGAAGCGTGGAAGCAAACGAAGCAAAGGCAGTAAAACTGCGAAAATCATGTACATGCAATGAATTCCCCGCCTCACAAGTCCTCTGCATATCACTGCGTAGCGTTAAGCAAGGAGCGTTGCAGTTGGTTCTGTGATAGCTAGCAAAGCTATCTTGTGCATAACACCTCACTGTGTGCATCAACCAATTCGGCGGAAAATTGTGATGCTGTTTGCCAGAGTTGCAGTCGGTCGTATCTGTTGCTGTGTGTCATGTGATACATCTGTCCAGAAATCGCGCAACGAGTCTTATGCAGAGAAATTTGTAGACTCGCCGTAACAAAAGCGAGCTGATAAGCCGTGAAGAAAACCGCCAAAGGTTGGCTGGCTTAGGGAGCCATGTGTTATCTGGGGGTGACATCCTCCAGAGCGGATAGCTCCAGAGTTGGTGGGCTAGCAGTGCCCAGAGATCATGGGGAGACACCGTCAAGGAGCGAACCAGACCTGTTCACACAAAGGCCAGACGGTCAGTTTCACCGAAGTTACTGCCTACTGGTAAGGCCAGGGTGTCCAGTAGGGTGTGAATCTGGTTGGTTCAGCGCCTTGTCGAGGTATCTCAACCCGTGGTGCATGAAAAACGGCAGCTCTGGAGTAGCTCTTGTCTTTGGAGGTATATAGGGCGGTGATTCATCTTGAGAATCATTTCCTTTGCAATTGACTCAAGATTGTGATTCAAGTCTGCTGTGGTTCCCGGACATCAATCAATTTCAAGGTATCCGTTTTTTTTCCTCTAGGGCGCCGCTCTGGCACTCTGGCCGCGGTCACAAGTCAAAACAAAAATCATAGAAAAAATCCATGAGGTGCATTAACAAAAGTCTGCATTGAGACTAAAGCCTATCATAAACTGTACAGCAGTGTGCAGCTTACGAGAAAGCAGAGATATTAACCGGGGTCAAACTTGAGACTACAGAGAGAAAATAATGTACAAAAAGAACAGCATCAAAAAGATACCGTTCGGCCGTTCAGAAATATCACCGAAAAAACGAAGCTGTACTCCTCGCCAGCAATATTCTGAGACAAGTAACCTGTAAAGGCATCGAACCGAGAGGAAACGAAGCTGGAATCTCCTGAAAACTTTGTTGCAAGTGTAGCGTGTCTGAAATTAATGGCCAGCCGCAAACCAAAAAGCTCCTAACTGCAGCAAGCAAAATAAGTCATTCCCCCTTGTGGCAATAAAGAGACCCGAAGGACAAGTCAAAGCCGGAGCCACCTCCTAAATAGGATGATCCACACCGAGCAAAAGGCCTGAGTCCGGAGGACCAAGACCTTCGCACGGTATGCAGAGAGCTCGACACCGAGAGCAAAGACATGCCTGTATTGTTCTGAAGGACGAAATGGCAGGCCCCAAGGCGGGCAACACTGGTGTAAATCTTTGACAGTAAGAGCCAGGGAAAGCGGGAAGCAAGTGAGACCGCCTTCGGCAAGCATCACAGCTTCTCAACCTCGCTGGCTCTACTCTTGGAAAAGGGTTGCTGTGGAAAGTATTAAGTTGTAGCACGAGACAAGGAATAACTTTTGAGGGCCTCAGGGAACAAAATTCCGCAATGCCAGAGGGAAGCTAGAGAGGAAAGTGGTGAAGAGCTCATCGTCTCTCCCCGGAGGTACATAGAACCCGAGCTCTTACCAGTGTCCTCTCAATAGCTTCGCTAAGACAATGTGGAGTCGACTTAGGGCCTGTCGGTCACGAAAAATTCACTGAGTAGCAGCTTGCCTCCCTCAAGCCAGACTCACTGCAGATATCGCGACCTGTTGGAGTGAAAACTGCTTTCATTGCTTGCCCGCCTCAAACAAATCTTTAACAGCTTGTCCGCTCAAGCTGTGATACAGTTCTCAAGTATCCATCTTAAGTCTAAGGCTCCCATTGCTAACCCAGAATGCCTGACTGCAAAGGTATCGCAGCCACATAGTCTAGCGCACAGCATGGTGTAGGAAGGAATCATTGGAACAAATGCATTCAAAAGGGTCGAGGACCAGCTCCGCCCCCACCTACTTTAAAAGCTGGCCCCGTCGCAAGCCAATCACCAACGAAGTAAACACCAGCGCTGAGTCACAGCTTGCTCACCATCAAGCCGAACGCAGTGCAGGTAGCACGACCTTGGTATTGGAAAACTGCTTTCCTGTCTTGCCTCCCTCAAGCAGGTCAATTAAAGCTTGCAGAAGGAGAGAGAAAGTGGACGTAATGATAAAAATTATAGAAGGTTGAATCATGGCATGTGATGTGCTCCAGATCGGCAACGGCAACAGGCGGCACCGGAATCAAGGAGCCACCACTCGCAAAAACTTAGCTCATCTATCTCCAAGTTACTCTTAAAGAAAGCTCAAGAGAAAAAGGCTTTGGGGAATGGATCTTCTTGGAGGATTCTACTCTCAAGTTCAGAGATGTCTGAATGATGGCACTCTTTGATCACCCTCTTACTCTAGAAATGGAAGAGGAATAAACATCCATGGACAAAGGCGCACAACCATACTCAGGAAACGGTCTAGTGACACTCGAAGTCTTGGAGCCAGCCTACAGCTCTCTTGAAAGACTTGATGATGCTGACTCCTCTTTAGAAAAAGGCTCTAGAGAACATCCGCAGTTAACATGACACTAGTCTCAGTGCTCTCAATCGACGTAAGAAAATCATCAATGGACTATTGAAATCCAGTGGTTTCAATCTTGGGCTGATGATTAAACACAAACTTCACAAAGGTCGGTACGACGCGATCTGCTGCTGATGATCCCTGCTGTCAAGTCAGGAAAACAAACAGGCTGCGATGATTCAAATGCCCTGCATGTAGCATCTAAACCTGTCTTCTGAGTATTCTCCATCTTCTCAGTCTTCTCGATCTTCTCTGAATGGCATGTATCGCAGGTTGAAATTCCATTCGTGATGACTTCAACTGTAAAGCTGGGTACGCAGCTCGATGATGCCGATCCCGGTGCAAGATCTGTGGACTCTGATCCAGGTACAAGCTGCTGTGACAATTCGTGTGATTTCTCGAAGTCGCGTGATTTCAAGTTGGATACATCTCCTACCCTCCCATGGTTAGAAGGATCGGTACATGTCCCAACTGCAACCTTTCGACAACTATCAACTCATGCAAAATTCTCCGAGTTCTTCCATTGTACATCCAAAAAAGCAAACGATGAAGCAATTCGAGCGCAAACAGGTTCAACAAGAGCATAAGAAAAAGAAAACAGATTCAAACAAACTGGGTTGAAACAAAACTCACATGGACATGTCGAAGGTTGGCACGGCTGACGCAAAAGATCCACACATTCGAAAGCACTCGTGGAAAGAGATCATGTGGAAAGATAGTGGGTGCAATCCCTTTACGCCAAGAATTGCAAAGAAACGAATCGAAAGTGGGCAAAACACAAACCTAACCTTCGGTCTCAATTTCATGGCACTGGCTGGCATAATGCATGAGATTGACGAGGTCGTTATCCAAGGATAGGAAACAATGGTTCAAACTAGTTGCATGGATCAACAGGGTCTGACATCACTGCATGGCATGTTTCTGCCAACCCCTCTTCACGACAAACCTCTGAGCTGTTCACAGGTGATAGTGATGGATAAAGGCTGAAGAGGAATCGTCACAGGCAGGTGGAATGAACATGGATTCAGTCTTCTGAGTCTTCTCACTCTTCTGGATCGTCTCAATCGTCTGGGTCTTCTCAATCTTCTGGATCTTCTCAAGCTTCTGGGTCTTCTCAAGCTTCTGGGTCTTCTCGATGATTTACCCTGGAAAACTGGGCACGCAACTCGATGATGCTGATCCCGGCGCAAGATCTGTGGACTCTGATCCAGGGGCAAACTTCTTTGAGTCTGATGATTCAAATTCGTGTGATCTCTCAAAGTCGCATGATTTCAAGTTGGATGCAGCCATGCGGTTTCACACAAGTGTTTGGTGGCAGTGCAATGTTCACATCTAAAACGCAAACAATGAGTGGTAATGTTCGAGTTGAATTCACGAGGCACCACTAGTTTCGAGTATAGAATGCATTTAGGCCAATGGTTTTCTCCTGTTGATGGACGATGTGAGCTTTGCTTGGTATCCAGAACCTTGCCAATACTCTGGCGATACTCAAAAGGCGCGACAAACATCCTTAAGAAATTTTCAACATTGAGATGAACCGCAGGCTCTCTTAACCCGAAGACTTGACCACGTCTTTGTAAGTCAGAACAATCACACATGAAGATTCATCTGGTTTTGCAGCTTCCCTTGAAGATAGAATGTTGGGATGGTGACTGGAAGGTAGACCGTCATGAATACTGAGGCCCCATAATCTGCACCACTTTCTACGCAACGAATCTTGCAAGCGTCACATTGAACTTTCATGAAATGCCAGCGAGCATTTTTTATTTTCGTAAGAACACCAATAACTGCTGCTGGCATGCAATGTCGTTCATTCCTATCTTACATGTGAGAGTAAATTGCAAAGTTACTTCGGCTTACTTTAGAGATGGAATAAGCTATACGACTCTACGTTCGAAGGACTCGTCCACTGCGCAGACCTTCAAGAAAGTATTGGACACAAGGCGCAAATGTTCACAGTTTGACAGTTTGATGTTCAATGAAATTTCAGCTTTGAAATGGCTCTGATCAAATCGCTAGACAAGGAAATGTGAACAACCTCAATCTTCTACCGGAGTTACTTCTAAATGCGACGGGGTACTGGCATCAAGCGCTGGACGTCAACCTAACAATCTGGGCCAGGGATGGCGGGGCATAGTTCACCATGCAGCACGAACAAATTGTTGGCCACAAATTGAATCGATGCGGCTTTAGACACCCGGAGCGATGCTTCACAAGTTGCTCACATACACTAGTGTCGATAAAATGCATCCAACTATGAACGAGGTCTAGTGAACGTAAGGTTCTTCAGCCATTTATTGCGCAAACTGTTCCAAACTGGGCTGGAAATAGTCTGGTTCACACCCGGAAAATATCTCACAGTGCTTGACTTGCTACAAATAAAAACAATGACAGCTGGGTCAAATAGTAGTTTATCCAAACACAAAAGATAACTTGAGTGTGCCCTATGGCTACGAGCACTTGAAAGTACCACAACTGAATCGAGTAACGCAATGAAATCTTGAGCTCCGTGTAAACAGACAATCAACGCTCTTGCTCCGTCATGACCGCCATGGTGAGATTCCGCCAACTAACAAATCAATGCAATGGTACTGACATGAGGTTTTCGCGTCGGAAACAAAGGAAAGCTGTATAGCACAGAAATGCGCATGACATCAATCCATTGAAATCACACAAAAGAGACCCTCAACCGAAACTGGTTGGGTTGAAGGTTGGTGAAATAGGCTTTACATACTTGAATGATTCGCGGCAATGGACACGTGAAAGGAGAACAATATTGATGATGCAAATCAGCATGCCGTGAAAGTGCAGCAGCTTTGTAAGCAGATGGAAAAGGACAGTTTACACGATAAATTTCAGCACAACCGTTAAACGGGAACTCCTTCACCAAAGCATTCCTTTGAACCCTGCCAAGGTTAACACACGAGAGAGACCAAAGCACGGCACACAGACCGAGCTTTAAACAAGCTCTGTTGAGCCTATCAATAGGGAAATCAATAGAGAAAGTACTGTCCGCAAGAAGAAATTCCCATCGCTCAAGGATAATACTAAACGCAATCGAGAGGTAGCCAAGAATCAATGTACGCTGGCATGAAAGGCTGTGAGATCTCGTGAGGTTAAAAGCAACAAGAATCTTTCCAAAAGATGGTCACTGGTTACAATCTATGCAGCTTACAGGACAGCAATCAGTCTTTTAGGGTCCTTGTGTCAACTGGTTAGCTGCTCTGAAGGGTTCACTGAAAGCAAGCGCAACGGATTCAGCAAGTTCTGAGAGTGGGACTTGACCACCTCCTTGACGAACTTTGGACGTTTAATGCCTCTTTAAGGAATATAGTCCTATGCCTGACCAGCTTGACCGCTGAGACCTGGATCTGAGCCTTCTTGGCGCAAAAGTGGTACTGCCGCAATTTCACAATTGTTATTTTGCTTTATTCTACTTTGGCATGCAAATAAAGTCTAAATGAAGCACATTGCGTGTAGCCAAAACTCAGTGAAAGTTTCTATGGTGCGGAAAACCGAGTTTCGTACCACGCAACAAAACGGCTTCAAAGCAAGCGTGAGATGGCAACAAGAAGCATGTGATGCGCGAGTCCCTCACGCACTTCGGATTGGTTACAATCTATGCAGCTTACAGAACCACCATCTTTCTTTTGGTGCATTGTGTCAATTGTTAGATTTTACTTTGGTACGCAAACAGGCTCTAAATACTGCACATTTCATGTAACCAACCATCACTGGCAGTTTGTAAGCGGAAATTGGAGTTTCTGACCTGGCAACAAAGCAGCTTCAACGCTATCGGGAGATGGGAAGTGATGCATGTGATGCGCGAGTGCCTCACGCACTTTGAAGTTGATGCCTCAAATCCTGATCTGAAAAAAGGACCCTGACTGAAAAGCTTTGAATGATGAGACTTGGAACCTCTTTGATTAGTCCAAGTCAGCCTTATGTTTGGCAAACGAAGAGCGTAAGAACTGAAACTAGCTCAACGGCCATGCTGCAAAAATGACTCGGCGTTACAGCTTAGCAATGATCAACGAATGCATCAAGATCCTAACCGACTGTGAGACTGTAAGTAACAAGGCTCGTCTGGTAAAGAAAGAACCTGATCACTATCCCGTTGATCCCTTCTTCTGAATACTGCCATGATGGGTCACCGGATACCCTAAAGGGTGGGCAACGTAATATGATTAGAAACCTTAAAGCGGGACGAAACTCAGCATATTTGAAGGTGGGCAAAACAAAAACCTAACCTTCAGGAACGATTGGATAGCCTTACATCTGAGTCGAGAATACTAAATTGACAATCAAAGAAAGCACAGGCCATGCAGGATTGGTTGCCAAGCACAGCTAAGCGCTGTAGACCATGCAATTTATCAATCTCCCACCGTAGGTCTTGATAAAAAGCGTAGCTTGGTGGTTCTTTGTGAGAAGAAACAGAGGTGCAGCCTGAAGACTTCCTCACCTTAAAAGCAAAAATCGCAAGAGAAAACTAAGATTTGCAGATTAGGCAAGAGGAGAGCAAGCCATTTGGAAAACGTTGGAGCTAGACTGCTTAAGAATCAGCCGAATGACAACCTCTGCCAGGTGGAGTGCATGAAAAAGGAGCACGAGATCAAAGTCCAGTTGATCTCATGTCATACTGCTAAACTAAACGAAAAATGAGGTGGATCAGATTGCACTCACTGAAAGCGAACTACCAAGGCAAAAGCTTCTGAAGCCTCTGGCTAGCAACTCTGGCTAGCAACTAGTCGGAGAGGTATAGTTGCTCTCCATGATCCAGGGGACTCTTCGTAAAAATAGAAGCAGGCATACAAACAAACAAAAATTGCTAGGCAACCATGACAAAACACCCGCTAACGACTCGCCCTCACACAAGACTAAATAGGAGCAAGTTAAGTGCTCACGGTCTCGCCCATGCACTCAGCAAATAAACGAAATCACTTGGCGAACAAACCATAACACGTGATTTATGTTGTGGAAGGAGATGAAAGGAAAAGGCAAGGAAGTTCACTGCTGGTCTTGCTCACTGGGGTGCGAAGAACTTATCATCCAGGGGACAGCGACGTCAGACCATACTGAGAACGAACTCATTGCGCCTAAGGACATGAAAAAACCATTAAGGGAAGGTGGGCAGAACACAAACCTAACCTTCAGTCCAAATTGACAGGGTACTGGCATCAAGCCCTGGATGTCAAGCTAGATTAGATCAAGACTCCCTCCACTAGAATGAGTAAGATCAAACCGAAACTTGGCACTGAAGATAATGGAAAGATCACACAGTCACAAGTTCGTTGCCCAGCTTCTCTGTAGAAACTTTGAAGCGGCCGTGTATCAATAGCTGCAAGATTCAATCTTCTTATCCCTCAGACATGGGAAAACTCAATGAAGTTCACTGCTGATCTTGCACACTGAGCAACTCTCTGCCGTGTGTTGTAGTTCTGAAACAAACCTACCAGACGAGAAACTGAACTAGGTCCGGAGGACCAAGCAAGTTTCACCAGATAAAGAGAAAGAAGTCAAGCAAAGAAATCGAAGAGACAAAGACTTTACTTATCAAATTTATCAAATTTAAGAAGAAAGAAAGGAAGAAGGGAAGAGGAGGAGGAAATGACAAAAACGAAGTTCACGACCGAGTCCAAAGGACCAAGTCTGAACTACGAGACAAGAGAAGAGAAAGAAGAAGGACAAGTAGACACAGAAGGAATGAGAAGAGAAGTTCAATGCTCAGTCCGGAGGACCAAACAAGAACTACTCACCAGCACACATCGATAGGAAAGCGAAGCTCACCAGAGGAAGTCAAGACTAAGTCCGGAGGACCGAGTCAAAACTAACTCTCGATGCAGAGCAACAAGGTACAGGAAGCTAGTGAACAGGTTATCACCAGGTTCAAGACTCAGTCCGGAGGACCGAGGCAAGACCAGGAGCTGTCTAATGATCTTCACACAAGGTCAAATGACCAAGAGAAGATCGAGCTGCACAAGACTAACTACTTCCCCTCCCGCTAGCTTCTTTAAAGCGTTCGGCCTTTCCCCTCTGTGAAAGCACAAGTGCTGACACAAGTTGGTACTCAGGCGACACACTCCGCGAAGCTTGAACCGAGACAGCTTGAGCCAAATGGCTACGGAAGGTATCCCAAAAGGATGGTGGACCCCGACCTCTTCTTTCTAATCTTGCAAGGTACATGGTTTAGCGAAGATTACTTGCAGGACCACGATAAAACATGCAGCAGAGCCATTTCCTGCGGCCAGAAGTGCGATCTCAGAGGGAATCCCAACCGTCATGTAATGGAGGTGCATGGGGCGGTGGCCATGCCTTTGCAAGTGCCGAGTCAAAACCTAGAAAACTTACGCGAGTGAATGAGGTTGGGCACCAAGAAGCAGGTGCACATCCCCAACGGAAATCGCAAGGGCAAAGGGTGTGAAAGAGACAAACTCTAAACCACGGGTGAAGAACTACAAGCACTGGCCGATGACGTTTTTTTTTCCAGGAAGTGCCTGTTGCACACACGATGCAGGTCACTACTAGTCCGGAAAGCTGCAAAGGCTGCACATGATTTCACATGAGCATCAATTAGAGCAAGATGACCAATGGGGGTAACCAACGAACCAAACCAAACAACCAGCACAACAAACACCAAGCAAACAAACCAAAACAACCCCAAAAGAA
>VSDK01018926.1:0-10820 GCA_009767595.1 Symbiodinium kawagutii
AGGCGGGTTTACTAGATGTTGATGGTTGGTTGGTGGTGCATTTGCTTCCATGGGGGCATTCCAGGATGCAGACATTTCTGGTGGCCATGACGACGCTAGGAGTCGAGGAATGGCCGCGAAAGCGGCACAGAGGCGCTCCGCTGCTCCGCACAGAGACCTTGTGACCGGTTCCATGGGTACCAACAGAAACCAACAGAGTTCAGTTCGTTGAATCCAGTTGTGAGTTGATGTAACTTGGGAGGGCCCAGTTGGGCAAAGACTTGAGATTTGTTCTCTCCATGACTTGAAATCGATGGCTGTGGGAAGGCATATTTCATGCCAGATCGGATGGACAAGGCTGTGGCACATGCCGCACACGGAAATGTAGCTTTGGTAGAAATTGAACCAAGTGGAACAAGAACGGAAACTTGAAGATCAAAGAATCTGGGCAGATTGAAGCACTAGTTGCCAATGTATGCTAGCATATAGGTTCCTATAAGAACATTGTGCCACCTCAGAACTTGAAACTTTGTGGAAGAGTCCATTTGCTACCTTGCAACGCACCATCATATCTGAGATTCGACTAGGGCTTTGCTCGCGGCTATGGCCAACATCCAGAGCACGCGTTGTGAATGACCCAGGGGGCCGGTCTAGTGGGGTCCAGGAAGACTGTGACGATGTGAGAGGTTTCGAAGCTTTCAGGAAATCGGGTACTCATCGACTCTGGTTGACTCATACATATTATTTTTGTTGCAGATGACTAGATTTGTCTTGATGGAGATGGTAGTTTCTTACCATAAATGGTTGCTGTTGGATTCTTTTTTGGGGTCCCCTATGACTTGAGAAACACCCAGAGACTGTGGATCCTTTGAGGGGTCGGACTCAGGCAGCACTTGGAGGTAGAGGAGCAGCAGAGACTTGGAGGAATGGTGAGTCAATGGGGTGGCTATCGAGGATACCAATTATCAGCCGTTGAATGAGTGGCTGTTGCTACTCTGCTTCTCATGGTGGAAGTATCTATTGATACCACTGAGTATGATGAAATTGCACAGGAGCATGTTCAGTTTTTACTTGGGTCTGCTCCGATTGTCAACTATTTTGATACAGTTTATCCAACCCTGCTGGGTAATCATCAAGGAAAATCCTGAGGCTTGCATCGACACTCCGTATGAGATAGTTTGGAACACATTTGGAACATGGCCCAAGCATCTGAAAAGAAGAGTGCCCACTGAGTCGAAGGTCAACTTTGATGTAAAGCAGTCAGGATCTAGAAAACTGCGCCAACCAGTTGGCATCTTGTTTGTTTCTGTGTTTGGGATTGGATCCCCGCACCGCTTTTCCGATGTTGATCCCCATAGCAATCAAATCTGAAGTCTAAAGCAAGTGAGCAAAGTCTTTATGTAACCGGGAGTCTCACCTTCTCCTGAATTTCCTAGGTTTGGACTGGGAAAAGAAACCTGGGATGCTGGATGTGTCCTTCATTTCACCAAGTCGGAACATTTGTTCCCTTCCCGATATTATCTCCCAGTTGCATCACAGAAGAACCAAGGACTGCCGGCATGGCAATCCTGCAGCTGCTTGGCAGTTTTTGATGCGCAGATCTAGACACTCTCAGCTGCTGAATCGATCAAGAAAGGCATTATTTCAGAGTTTGGGGGTGTTGGGTTTCAAGACTTTGGTAAGCAAGGAAAGCTTGCAAAACAAGGAGAAACTCACGATTTGCACGGAAAGTCATTGCAGGGACCTAGACTCTAGACCTAGAGGGTGTGCGATCTCAATTCTACAGGTTTCAAGCGTAAGAAGTCACAGATGCACATCATCAACCATGCACCATTTCGACATTTTCTGCTGCCGACCTAGGCTGTTGAAGCCAAATGTTCAGCAACCCACCGACACAGGGTGGGGGTACTGAGATCTACAAATCTCTCGTTTGTCGACATTGCAATGCCATTTGCTCATGACCACATGAGCACCCGACAAAATTATCGTTAATTAGTTTAGTGTTTGTGCAATCATTGGCTTTAAAGAAGTAGTGAACCCCCCCAAAAGCGAGTAGGTCCGACTGAAAAGCGAGTCCAAAGCGAGTCCATTGTGTTGAAGGACACAACACGCAAAAGCGAGTAGGTCCTACTGAAAAGCGAGTCCTCCTCTAATGATGGTTACTCAAGCAAGGTAATTTTGTCCGCTGCTCAAATGGCTGGGGGAAGCTGTGAACCGTTCTGTGAAAAATCACGCCCTTGAGAACCAGTCTACAACAGCTTGCCACCATCGTTGCTCTCGACTCAAGCCCAATCATCATATTTGTCCTTGTGACCCAAGCGAAAGTACATGCCCAAATGCCGAGAGGACTTTTCCTTCTGAGTATGAACTCTATTACCTTACTAATCATGATTTCACATGATTTCAGATGATTTTTGACATCATTTTGTGTTCAGTTTGACCTTCTGTGACCATTTGGGTGACTCTTTTTGTTGGTGACCTTCTGACCCCCAGGGAGGTCCCCATTTTTTGGAGATCAAGTTGATCCTCAGGCGCGCGCGGCATCCCGCCCCGCCGCCGCTGCCGTTTGGGGCCCCGAGAGACCAGTGGCAGTTGCTCCAAGTGGATTCCAACCATGAGTGGCTCTGGCGAAGGGATCTGTCTGCAAGGATTAGTCCCCAGTTTTCCCCGGAGAACTCAACTGGTGGGCAAGTTCTCTTCGTTCTCAAACTATCCGCAAAAGGCAGCTCATAAAGCAGTGGCCAAGAAGTGTCACATCGGATCTGAGAGCGCTTTTGCTCACTTTCCCACTGAGCCAGTGGTGACATTACCAAACAATACTATTGGCACCTATTGGCCATCTTGAGCTTTATTGACCCATTCACTACCTATCCGAAATCATTCTTTACCAGCACCACTCGCAAGGATGGATTCATCAGCCATTCTTACAGTAACCAGTTTGAGGCACCACTAGCAATTATCAACCCTGATCACTGATCAACCATCCTTATCAACATTTGTCATTTGTTAGCAATTGTCAACCTTGAATCCCCCAAAACTGGTGGTAAGTGATTTGCGTATTACGAATGGCTATTATTGGATGGTTAGTAGGTACCACCATTTGAGTGTTTCTTGGAATAGGGGTACCCGCAAGTTCTGGTTGTTTTACTACTATAAATGGTTCATAGAGGATGATAATGATAACTGGAGACTATTATATAACTTGTGGGTGTCTTTAAGTAAGTGGGGCCCCCTCTGTGATTTGAGAAACACCCATGGCTGTGGACAAACCTACCTGTGGTCACCCTGTGGTCATCCTTGTCACCGCTGCTGTCCTCCAAGGAGTTCATCGCCACTGCCACAGCCACCACAGCTGGCGCAGCATGGAATCCCAGCGAATGATCGTTGCGTTTTTGGAGAGGTAATGCTGCAGGGTATAGCAATGTTTGATGGTTGATTCAAAGTTAGTTGATCGCTGATTGATTGTCAATGATGATTGATTCCTACTTAAGTCTTAGGTGATGGAGAATTGAATGCTCAACAATGCTTCATTTGCCAAGCAAGTTTTGGCAGTCCTAACAGTTGGCCAAGTTGGTGAGTTTATGAGTCAACTCGGTGAAGGCCACTGGAGGCGGAAAATGCGTTGTGATCTCCACCGGGGCATTGACGCTCCGCGCCGAGGTCTTTTACGTCAGAACTCAAGACTGGGCAGTACCGAACTCAAGCGGAGATCTTGACGTTTGGATCGGTGTCATTCCGTTGAGCTTGGCATGTTGCATCATGCCGAGTTTCAAGTTGAAGTTAGCAAAGAGCTCAACTTGTGATCGCAAATGTGTTGGCCAAGTTCGTTTTCTAACGGGACCGGTCGGACCGGTTCAACGGCACTTCAACCAGTTTCAGTCGGCCCTGTCGACCCAGGCCGGTGAACTCGCCTTTGACGGCATCGTTCCATGGCAAACATCAGCGACACGACAGACCCAGATCAACCCATGAAATCTCAACGTGGGTCACGTTGATGTCTCGTTGATGTCTCGTTGATGTCTCGTTGATGTCACGTTGATGTCTCGTTGATGTCACGTTGATGTCACGTTGATGTCACGTTGATGTCACGTTGATGTCACGTTGATGCCACGTTGTTCGTTTCAGTTTTGCAGGTTGTTTTACAACTCTCAACCGTGGAAGAATAAATCTATGAGAGCAGACAGTGTTTCGTTTGGACGTGTTCTGACACCAGTTTTTGATGATAGATTGTAAGCCAGAGAAGCGACTCCTGGGAAGTCTTAAGGCATAGCTAAGCTTAGTACAGAATTTTGATAAAACCCTATTGGACACCTTCTGTACTTTGAAGCTTACAATAACACACAAGAAACATCCAGCATCTCTAAACCATACTAGCTATAGTTTAAGCTTGGGTTATTAGAGATCATAGTTCATCCATGTATATCCTCAGATTTTCACTATCAATGTTTTCCCCATAGTTTATCCATGTGTGCCAATTTCTCCATGTTCATCCATGTTTCTCCCTAGGATTTATTATCAACAGGTGGTTCTACGCATGTTTATCAGGATATATTTTTCATTTTTCTATCTTTATCAATGTTTTTCATGGATCATTGTCAATGTATAGCTGGTTTACTATCCTATTTCAATTATCCAATGGATTTTCTAACAGAAAAATGGGAAAGACACCCTATTTCTATTGGTTTATCCATGTTTATCCCCATAACTTTGATAGATTTGATTTATCCATGGATCTCCATGTGAAATCCTTAGGATATCCCTATGACATCCCTATGAAATCCTTATGACATCCCTATGATCTCCCTATGATCCCGTTGATCCATAGCTTCTCCACACGATCCGACGGTTGGAGCCGCCCAAGGCCTGCAGCTGCACCGCGTCCTGCGGAGCAGCAGTGCGGGACCGCAGACCATGGCTTGATGGTGATTTTTCCGATCAAATCCGTGATACATGTGACACACATCATGTGACACACGGTGTGGATCACGGTTTTAGAGATGATGGTTATTTCTTGAAATCTTATAGATGATGCTTGTATAGATGATGCTTAGATTATGGATATGTTAGGATGATGCTTACAATAGATCATGGTTATATTGTAGTTGTGTAGATGATGGTTATATAGATGAGGATTATATATGTTGTACGCATATAGATGCTGGTTAAATACTACATTGTTTTGACTTTTGCTCTTGAGGTCATAGACGATGTATTATAGTTATCACGGTTACCACACATTTCCATTCCAGTGCTGGTTTTCACTATTGCTATCATATTATATAGTCATAGTTATGTTTGATAATTATTGTTCCGCGCAAAGCGTCGCATCTGCACGCGCTTTGCAAGTCGGATGACTCATGAATCGTGTACTGTACAGCGCTAGTATTGGGGATTCGTAGATGTCTCATGCTACAATCTATGATCATCGAAGCATCAATGCACAGCCAGGTGATCGGAAAATTGAACAACTTGATTGGTGTTGAGCATCATCATTGGTTAGCATACATCTATATACTTTACAGTGTCAGCACGCATCAAGATCTTTTTAGTAAAAACACATGTTTATCATTGTAGTATCATATAAAGCCTAGAACCCGCAGTCAATCATTTCAGAAACTTAAATACCCACCCACGGGCCCACAGCATCAGTTTCTGAATTTCTTCCAAAGCCCCAATGCCCCAAACCCTAGCATTGTGGGGAGCGGAACACGCGCTGCTTATGACGATTATGACGATGTTGCCCTTTTCCCATCAGAAGGCAGATGAAGGCAGCTTTGTTGAAGAGGAACATTTTTTCCAAAAATTGGCATAGCTTGGCCTGTTCACATTGGCTCGATATAGCTTACCTATTCAGTGGGCCATTGTTGGGTTAGCAAAGCTACGACCTCAGGGCGCGCCCCTGTCGGCCTCGGGCCACCATGTCCATTTTGGCGAAGGTTGGGGACGTTTGAAACATGTTGAGAGTTGAGACTTGGGTTTGAAAAGATGGCAGTTCGGAAAAGCAGTCAAGCAAAACAGATGGAGTAGTTCACTTGTCTGGAGGTGAATCGAACTTGCTCGAATCTCAGAGCACAGAAGGGACAGAAGAGATGTGTTGGGATCCCATCCTCCAAGAACTCTTGGATTGGACCTTGTCCCATCTTTCCTCCTAGAGCTCGAACTCTTGGATTGGACCTTCATCCAAGGCGAGGCCCACAATCAGACTGAGGAAAAGGCCTGTATGCGGCAAGGAATTGCAGCAAGGATACCATAGGATACCAAAGGATACCTTTCCCTGTGACAAGAGAACTGACTCCGTAATTGTTTCATTATCGGGGGCTCCCAAAAGGAATGTCTTTTCAAGTGATCTAAAGGACTAATCTTGTTGACAGTGGCCATGTACAACACCCTCAATGTAGCTAGCGAGAGCTGCTGGCTTGTGACAACAAAAAATCCGAATGTTCATTCCGTGTGAACATTATGAATATTCATTTTCCCTCACAGGAAATATCATCTTCGTCATATCAGTAAGCAATTTGACTGTCTGCTCATAGGGCCAAAGCTGAGACATTGAGCAGGACAACGCTGACATGTGATTCTCGGATTTCTTTGTACGCAGGTTTGGCAGTGACAGAAGGCGCAATGAGTCTCGTTTTTTGTATCTCGGCTTGCCAGACGCCGGGCACACCATTGGACACGGCTAAGATTGTGGATGCTGGTGGGAGGTTTGCAGCCATCAGCGATGAACATTTTCGATGCTTACACAAGGATTTTTTGCGTGAGACTTTGTGACATTCTTTCGTGTCTGAGGTCTTTTGCCTTGCCTTTTCTGCGCTGTACATCTTTTTGGATTGTATCAGCTGGCAACACAGTTGGACAAAACTCTTGCAGCATCTTGCAGATGCACTTTCCATAGAAATGTTGCGCCTGCCAGTGTCCTTGGAAAACATGCTGAGCAGCACCAAGGTGCAGAATTTACCGGTTAAACCGGGGGGCAAATCTGTACAGGTTTCGTCCGGGTGCCAAGTGGAGGGATAAATTTCATCTGACTTTTATTCAGGTTCAGACCCTAAGAAGGAAGCGAGGCCGAAGAATTTCAAGACTAGCAACACTGACATCCTAGTGAGGTATTGGTGGCATCGGATGTTTCAATGCGATGTCCCAGGCTTTAGCCGATTCGATTCTGAGCCCCTGCGGATTGACTGGTTGCATGTACTGTATGCCGGGGTCCTCAGAAATTACTGCAACAGGTCACTGCAGAGCACATGAAAGTCGTCACTTTAGTGTGAAGTTGTACTAGTTGGCAGTCAATATCCTTCAAAGCGATAATCGCAGTGGCCATAAGAATAAGCTACTATCAACCATTCAATGATTGCAATGAACCAGTGATGAAGCATTACTCATGAATTTGAGAGTAGCCAGTCGCACCAAGTTTGTTTCTTGTTTGAAAAGGAGGGGTGTTTTTTGCTGCAGGATTCTTTTCGTTTATGAGAAACCTGAGATGCCACAGGATGCTACAGGATGCCACGGGATGCCCTTTGCCTGTCCTTTGAATCCCCTTGGCACAAACTGTGATCACTCTGCGCTTCTGAGTTCTTGAACATCCGGCGTCCTGGCCGAGTTCGACTGGACTCCTGGCGTCCAGGGATGCAGAGACAGTTTTGAGTCTTCTGCTCCCGACAGTTGTCGCCGGCCTGATCGATCGCCCAAAAAAGGACTGCTGCCAATGGCTCGTTCGTCGCAGTGGCTCTTCAGTGGGGAAGCTGACCTCAAGTGGATGATGGTTGGCTATGAAAGCCACCCCACACTGCTTCCCTGTGGATGATGGTAGTCGATTGAAACCATACAGGATTGATCAAGTTGGAAACACGAAGCTTTGCAGAGAGACCATTGATGTTTTGGTTCTGTTCCCTAGTTAGATGTTGAGGAACTTTGAAAAAAACCAATCAAATGGATATGATGAATATCAAGAGGCAAATGATAGAAGAGGAATACCCTGAATGCTGACTTCATAGGGACCATGTTGCAGGGGATCTGCAGTTTGGACCAAGCCTTGCTGGGACAGCAGGGGTAGAATGGAGCGGACAGAGAGGCGCAAGCTGTGTCAGCCAGGGGTCCCAAAATTTGCGAGCGGGTCATGATGGTTTTCAGGCACCTTTTGGGGTGATCATTTCGGGACCTAAATGAGTTGAAAAGGCACCAAAGATACCAAAACATCTACGACAGGATCAATTCGGAAAGGGAGAAAACTATCGTATCGACAAACAGAAATCAAGTGTCCAAGCCTTGTCAAGCACCTGGTCAAGTCGCTACTCAAGTGGCTAGCGAAGCAGGAAGCAGTCAGTCAAGTGTCTGGCTAGCCAAGGAGTGGCACGTCAAGCATCTCAACCAGTAGTTAGATGAATTCATTGACATAGCTAGTCGTGCAAAATGCATTTCCTCCGAAGTCGAGGGGGCATGCCTTGGGCTCGGGCTTGGCTAAGCACAAAATGGATCTCTGGAGACGTCTGCCAAAGAGAATGCCTCCAACGAAATACACGAAAAGGAATGGCCCAAAGGAATGGCCCAAAGGAATCCTAAGTGGAATGAATGAAGTGAAATCCTTTTGAAGAGGAATGAAGGGGGTTCTCCTGTTCAGTTAGGTTGAATATCTCATCTGATGACCAACCACCTGTTCAACATAGCTTAACCGTCAGAGAAATGATGATTTGCCACCTCCACTGGGGGGCTGGATCCATGCTGACAGGCGGCGCTCGCCCCTGGCTCCTTTCCTGGCTGCCTCAGGATGCGTAGCCCTGGCTGGACACACAGTGCCCCATGTCAAAGGGTGGACCATGGTAGACATCAATGGTCAAGATTGGTCAACATTGGTCAAGATTGGTCAAGATTGGTCAAGATGGCAACTTTGAAATCTGAGTCAAACAGTTTGGACCACCAAAATGAAGGTCGCATAAGGTCCCTCTAGGAGAGCTGAGGTAGCAGTCCTCTGCAGAGGCCTGGAGCAGGCCCGCGCTCAGCATGACGATTAGCGAATCAGATCGTATGGTTTTGTGATACCAGTGGTGATCCTGGTTGAGAATTGTGAGCTGTTGGATCGTTGGATCAAGCATTTAACTTAAACATTCAACTTAAGCAGTTTTAAACATTTGAAAGCCATGATCATATTATCCCAGGCGGCCAGAAGAAGCGGAACCAATGAAGTGAACTGCCCATGAAGCAAAACCGAACAAGCACCCTGCTGCTCATGAAGGTGTTTGCACTCCCTCCGGGAGCGAAGAGAAAACGCAGGGGGACCCAGGTGTGCCGCTCGTAGTGGTGAAGGGTTGGTGCAACGAACCTGTGTATACTACATATACACCAAGTGGGTACTGGAATGCTTAGTATGATATGGTGTTGCCCAGCATAGCATCAACAATAAACACTTAATGACTCATATCATGTGTACTGTAGTGGTTGACAGCTATACCATTACAGGGATGTTCTTATTGAGCCTTGATGGTTACTGGCCATACCATGTTTGGTTGTGAGGCCTGATGAATATTGGTTTATCAGTCGATGGAAGCTCCATTTTTCTCGATTGCAGTGGGATCCTTGCAGGACTTCAACGGTACCAAGCGAAGGTTTGGTGCACCGGTCCACAGGACACCCCAAAGCATTCCAAGCACAGCACGGTCTGCCGGTTGATCTCGCGCGGTCAGCACCTTTTTGGCTGAAGACAGCGGAGAGTTGGGGACAGAGAAGCGAAAGATCCGCTGTGTCGCGGAAAGCGGTGTCCTGGTTGCAAAAAGGAAGAGATGAAAAGGAGAGATGATAAGATGAAGATAGGATGATGAAAGGGAGAGATGAAAGGGAGAGATGATAGGATGATGATAGGATGAACGTGGAAAAGCTAGGGATGGAACTGCTCCGAACTCTGTGATTCGGTGGAATTGTTTGACAGGGAATATCAATTCATGGCTTCTCCTTGCAGAGTTGCATCGAACTCTGGCAAAAAGTATCACTCCAGGCATTGCGAGGGACCATCCCAAGTATTGAAGCTATGTTGACAGAGCTTCAACCTATCTGGTATCAACTGTCCTATTTCAGAGACACAGACTTCATCAGACTTCAAAACTGTGTGGATTTGCCTCATGAGACTGGATCAAACTGAGGCTGGAAGAACTAGCTACCAAGACAGGCTCTGGTGTCAAGTCCACTTTGTCCAAATTTGAAACACATACTGCCCCAAGACATGCGAATGGCGTCATCCCTCCAATCCATGCAGTGCATAGTGGCTACTGAGAAAATCAAGTGGCTAATTGCGCGATGCTTTGCTTGTGTTTCTGTTCTATCCTATTCTTACCCAATCGAGGTCGCCTCCTAATTTTTGTGGCATATCATGGTACTATACTCCTATCTTGCGATCCCTGTCATTGTCCTTCTCGTTGGTTAAGTCCCTCCTATCAAGTCCCTCCTTGCCTCCTATTGGGTCCTATTGCTTAAGGGGCAAGGGGGGCACAACTTGGGTGTTGCAGGGAACCAGCAGTTCTTCGACAGCAGAATCAATCCCAGTTGCATCCAGAAGGCGAATCCGGAGAGTTTCTCTGCGCATGAGCTGATGACGATGTCATTCCCATTATTGATCACCAATCATGACCAACACTAATGGATGATGATGATTTTGATGATGATGATGATGATGATGATGATGATGATGATGGTGATGGTGATGATGATGATGATGATGGTGGTGGTGGTGGTGATGATGACGATGATTTTGATGATTTTGATGATGGATGGATGGATGGATGGATGGATGGATGGATGGATGGATGGATGGATGGATGGATGGATGGATGGATGGATGGATGGATGGATGGATG
>VSDK01018926.1:29074-60190 GCA_009767595.1 Symbiodinium kawagutii
GTCGTCGTCGTCGTCGTCGTCGTCGTCGTCGTCGTCGTCATCGTCATCGTCGTCGTCATCGTCATCGTCATCGTCATCGTCATCATCATCATCATCATCATCGTCGTCGTCGTCGTCGTCATCATCGTCATCAGCATCATCATCCTCCTCACTGGAGTCTCATCTCATAGTCCTTGTTGTCCCTTGACCGAGGCCTTGGCTTCTTTGCCCGCCTTCTTGGAACCCATCAGCCGAGTCGTCACCGGCGCTCCACAGGCACCGTTGGGTACAGCCAAAAGGTTGCGCTTCGGGTTTCAGCAGCCCATGCGTGACACAAAATGGGCAACTACCATCCGCTACCTGTGATGATCCTCCATGGTACCTGATGAACCTGTATAGATCAGCCTGTTCATTGATGCTCATTTGAGTCTTTTCTAGTCGCTGCCGATGCAGTTGATGGAACATACCAAATTTAAATGCATACTTCCTCTTCAAACATATACCGGAAATTCACGTAGCTGGATTGAAGAACTTGAATCATGTCGAATCTTCGAGCATCAGTTTTTTGGTGCGATGCATTTGCTTCCGCAGCCTTTTGGCCCAAGTTGTTACCGACATCGCTCAGGTCGCAGATATGTTCTGCACGGATGGTGGAGAGAACGCAGCTAAGTGCCAGTGGAATGATGAGGACCAAGCAAGTTTGGCATCATGGGCGTTGGTCAGTGACAAGGATACGGCCTCACAAGCTGCAGATTGGTTCATGGTGGATGAATCAGATGAACCTGGGGAACAAGGATGCGATGAATGCGGCGATGGTGGCGATGAAGTTTGCCCAGAGAAGGTTCTAGAGCGCCTGGTGGGCCCCTTGAGTGTTGGCCCTCTTACAATCAACGGAATCGACTTTTCACAGATCGGCTTTCTACTTGGAGAATGGATTGATTCCCTGGGCCATTCCGTGTCAGTGGTGGCGACTGGCGGGGGGGGGGGGCGGGCACGGATTTCCTGGGATCACAAGGGGCAGAAGAAGACGCCGTGGCGGGTGCAGTGCACGGGCACGGATTTCCTGGGATCACAAGGGGCAGAAGAAGACGCCGCTGTGGAAAACATTCCTGAAAGCTGCCTGTATGAAACACTCAGGTTTTTATTCATAGTTTCTGTCCCACTTTTTATCAAAGCTCTTGTAGGTTGCTACTCTCACATGAAGTTTGCGTTCCGTTGCAGCTCTGCAAAGTGGATGCAGAAGATAATCTAGTTTCTTCCATCATATCAGGATTCTTTTGCATTCTATATGATTTTTTCTGTAAAAAAATGCTTTCTGCTTTCTATAGTATATAAGTATAAGTCTTTCTTTCAGATTCTGAATGCAGAAAGATTTGATTCGCTCTTCAGGTCTACCGCGAGGAGGGTGGCTCTTGGATTTGTGGCAATGGGCAGCTGCTGTCAGCCGCCACCGGACGTGTTCAATGGCAGAGGGACGATGGCAGTTGCACCGAGTGGATTCGAACTCTTCCGGCCTCTGCAGCGTTTTTGTCAGCATACATCAAACCCATATCGCCCGTATCAAACCTTCCCAAAGTGGCCCCAGTTGCAAATCAGTGTGAATCAGTGTGAATCAGTGATAGGGAAGGAATGGGAATGATGGGGAAGGATTGCTGGAAATGTGATTGTTCTGGCATGGGGTGCAATCAAGTACATTGCAGCAAGATGTTCATCTAATCGACGCAATGTACAGGCAAATTTTGGGATGGCAGGACAGAGCCATTGCGACATCTTCCCAGGGGACCTTCTGGAAATCCGAGGATCCTCTGCTGTAGGTTTTATCGCAACCGAATTCGACAAGCGAGCCACGATGTACACAGCCATGGCAGCCTTTTGGGATCGGAGACCTGCAATTTCTTTGTGAAGAAACACAACTGGTGAGTTTGTGATGAACGTTTTGTTAAGACTGTTTTGTTATGAAACCACTCTAAATCTCCAACTTTTGGTGATTTCTGAAGGCTGCTGTTGTCAGAAGTCTTGAGATGGGCAACACCTGCATGTCGGCTCGCTGGGCAAGCTCTCATCAGCTGCCCGAGACCCCAAGTTCCAGGATGTGTTGTGTGCGCAACAGTCGCGCAGGGCACCGTTTGCAAATCCTGTTTGAAGCATGGGGTGAAAAAGAAACGCTTCCGCGGTTTTGGTCGCTTTCGATGCCTCCATGTGCCTCCAGTGGATTGGTCAGTCCCTGGCGTTTTCGGGTCGGACACGTCACAAGCGACATCTTGGCAGGCTGAGATCTCCCAGGTGCAAATGCCACAGGCGGCCGGATACTGCAGCATGGGGGATTGGACTCTTCAGTTTTAAGGAAATGGAAAGAATTCGAAAGAATCCATCGCCTCAACGGCCTGTGTTGCCTTTCGATTTTAGGACACGGGAAGCCGTGAGAAGTTGCAGAAGACAGCGTAGGAGAGAGATCAAAAACGGCAAGTCTATGGCACCATTTTGCAGTGCCCTTTACCGGCCTTCAAGGTGGACTATATAGATACTGATTCGATCATATGATATCATGTGGCTTGCCAGACATGTGAAGTGGAGAGTACTTCAAACATTTTTGAAGATTCATTGGTGAAATTAGTGAAAGATGATCACGATTTTGCCATCTATGATTTATTAATTGGTGGTTTCTGAGAATAGGGAGGTTTATTCCCCAAACAGGTTTACCTGTATGGGGTTCTTACTCCCATTTGCCCTTCATTTGTCTCCCACTCTGGGTCCCTTTGGCCGCATGATTTTGCCTCTTACTTGTCTCCCGTTTGCCCTTCATTTGTCTCCCACTCTGGGTCCCTTTGGTCGCATGATTTTGCTTCTTACTTGTCTCCCATTTGCCCTTCATTTGTCTCCCACTCTGGGTCCCTTTGGTCGCATGATTTTGCTTCTTACTTGTCTCCCATTTGCCCTTCATTTGTCTCCCACTCTGGGTCCCTTTGGTCGCATGATTTTGCTTCTTACTTGTCTCCCATTTGCCCTTCATTTGTCTCCCACTCTGGGTCCCTTTGGTCGCATGATTTTGCTTCTTACTTGTCTCCCATTTGCCCTTCATTTGTCTCCCACTCTGGGTCCCTTTGGTCGCATGATTTTGCTTCTTACTTGTCTCCCATTTGCCCTTCATTTGTCTCCCACTCTGGGTCCCTTTGGTCGCATGATTTTGCTTCTTACTTGTCTCCCATTTGCCCTTCATTTGTCTCCCACTCTGGGTCCCTTTGGTCGCATGATTTTGCTTCTTACTTGTCTCCCATTTGCCCTTCATTTGTCTCCCACTCTGGGTCCCTTTGGTCGCATGATTTTGCTTCTTACTTGTCTCCCATTTGCCCTTCATTTGTCTCCCACTCTGGGTCCCTTTGGTCGCATGATTTTGCTTCTTACTTGTCTCCCATTTGCCCTTCATTTGTCTCCCACTCTGGGTCCCTTTGGTCGCATGATTTTGCTTCTTACTTGTCTCCCATTTGCCCTTCATTTGTCTCCCACTCTGGGTCCCTTTGGTCGCATGATTTTGCTTCTTACTTGTCTCCCATTTGCCCTTCATTTGTCTCCCACTCTGGGTCCCTTTGGTCGCATGATTTTGCTTCTTACTTGTCTCCCATTTGCCCTTCATTTGTCTCCCACTCTGGGTCCCTTTGGTCGCATGATTTTGCTTCTTACTTGTCTCCCATTTGCCCTTCATTTGTCTCCCACTCTGGGTCCCTTTGGTCGCATGATTTTGCTTCTTACTTGTCTCCCATTTGCCCTTCATTTGTCTCCCACTCTGGGTCCCTTTGGTCGCATGATTTTGCTTCTTACTTGTCTTCCATTTGCCTTTCATTTGTCTTCCATTCTGGGTCCTTTGGCCGCATGATTTTGCCTTCATTTGTCTCCCATTCTGGGTCCCTTTGGTCGCATGATTTTGCTTCTTACTTGTCTTCCATTTGCCTTTCATTTGTCTTCCATTCTGGGTCCTTTGGCCGCATGATTTTGCCTCTTACTTGTCTCCCCTTTGCCCTTCATTTGTCTCCCACTCTGCGTCCCTTTGGTCGCATGATTTTGCTTCTTACTTGTCTTCCATTTGCCTTTCATTTGTCTTCCATTCTGGGTCCTTTGGCCGCATGATTTTGCCTCTTACTTGTCTCCCCTTTGCCCTTCATTTGTCTCCCACTCTGCGTCCCTTTGGTCGCATGATTTTGCTTCTTACTTGTCTTCCATTTGCCTTTCATTTGTCTTCCATTCTGGGTCCTTTGGCCGCATGATTTTGCCTCTTACTTGTCTCCCCTTTGCCCTTCATTTGTCTCCCACTCTGCGTCCCTTTGGTCGCATGATTTTGCTTCTTACTTGTCTTCCATTTGCCTTTCATTTGTCTTCCATTCTGGGTCCTTTGGCCGCATGATTTTGCCTCTTACTTGTCTCCCCTTTGCCCTTCATTTGTCTCCCACTCTGCGTCCCTTTGGTCGCATGATTTTGCTTCTTACTTGTCTTCCATTTGCCTTTCATTTGTCTTCCATTCTGGGTCCTTTGGCCGCATGATTTTGCCTCTTACTTGTCTCCCCTTTGCCCTTCATTTGTCTCCCACTCTGCGTCCCTTTGGTCGCATGATTTTGCTTCTTACTTGTCTCCCATTGTCCCTTCATTTGTCTCCCACTCTGGGTCCCTTTGGTCGCATGATTTTGCATCTTACTTGTCTCCCGGTTGCCTTTCATTTGTCTCTCACTCTGGGTCCCTTTGGTCGCATGATTTTGCCTCTTACTTGTCTCCCATTTGCCTCTCATTTGTCTCTCACTCTGGGTCCCTTTGGTCGCATGATTTTGCTTCTTACTTGTCTCCCATTTGCCTCTCATTTGTCTCCCACTCCGGGTCCCTTTGGTCGCGTGATTTTGCCTCTTACTTGTCTCCCATTTGCCCTTCATTTGTCTTCCACTCTGGGTCCCTATGGTCGCATGATTTTGCCTCTTACTTGTTCCCCAAACAGGTTTACCTGGATGGGGTTCTTATTCCTTTCAAAAGGGTTGCTTACCTTGGTCCGATGATTTTGCCTGTGTCTCTGGGCTTGCGTCTTTTGGTCGCATGATTTCCCTCATTTGTCTCCCATTTGCCCTTCATTTGTCTCCCACTTGTCTCCCATTCTGGGCCAGGTTGGTCGCATGATTTCCTTCATTTGTCTCCCATTTGTCTTTCATTAGTCTCCCACTTGTCTCCCATTTTGGGCCAGCTTGGTCGCATGATTTTCTTCGTTTGTTTCCCTCCGAATCTGGTCCACTTGGTCGCATGATTTCTTGTACTTGTCTCCCATTTGCCTCTCATTTGTCTCCCATTTGCCTCTCATTTGTCTCCCATTTGCCTCTCATTTGTCTCCCATTTGCCTCTCATTTGTCTCCCATTTGCCTCTCATTTGTCTCCCATTTGCCTCTCATTTGTCTCCCATTTGCCTCTCATTTGTCTCCCATTTGCCTCTCATTTGTCTCCCATTTGCCTCTCATTTGTCTCCCATTTGCCTCTCATTTGTCTCCCATTTGCCTCTCATTTGTCTCCCATTTGCCTCTCATTTGTCTCCCATTTGCCTCTCATTTGTCTCCCATTTGCCTCTCATTTGTCTCCCATTTGCCTCTCATTTGTCTCCCATTTGCCTCTCATTTGTCTCCCATTTGCCTCTCATTTGTCTCCCATTTGCCTCTCATTTGTCTCCCATTTGTCAGGTAAACTATCAGCATTGAGATACTCTAACGTTTATCATTTCCTGTTTGGGGTCAACGCTGGTATAATTATTATAAATGCTTAATCAAGTGGATGAGAACTGGGGGTCCCCTATGAGCTTGAGAAACCATCAATGAGTTGTGATGTAGATTGACAGCTCAGGTGTCAGACCTGGCCAGCAGCATGGCACTGGCAGACCTTTCGCCCCTGGAGAACCCAAGCATTTCCTTCGCGCCGGGCTTACGGGGAAAGCCTTGGGACAGATCAAGGATCGCCACGTAAACATGATGAATTCCACAGCCACTTTCGTCACTTTCGTGCAGTTTCAACCTTGGTGCTCAGCTCTTTGAGTTCTTTTGTGTCGGAAAGGATGGCAGCAAAATGCTGCGCTGAAATGGCAAACAAGTTCCAGGGTAGCAGCCCTTCAAATGCCGTCCCAAGATGTTACCACTTCAGGTGGTTTTGCTGTCGATGTTCTCCATGTCCATCGCACTTGTGGTTTGGGGCCGCAATGGCTTCTAAGCACGTGCTGGACCGGACCGGTGATTCTGGGCTCCGTATAGTTTGGTCCCTTCGGACTTGCTGGGTTGGGGTTGTGATTGGTTTTTTTCAGGGTATGCCTGGTGGACAGTCTGGGAACTGGAGTTATTTCATGTGGTGCTTTCCTCATGGTGAATCACCGCTCACTTCGAATATGGCTGTCGGTCAAAAAACCCGGTACCCCTCGTGTACTGTCATCATTAAACCATTGTGTGCCCTTTTGTTGTTGGGTATTGTCCCCCAGAAACTTGATGGTTCATATTGACCCATAGCGAAGCTGGCATAGGAAAACTCAAGCTATTCACCCGGAAAATCAGCTTGCAGCGCTGGCAGGAGGATTTGTCCATCACAGACAGGCCACCGGCACTTTTTTCTGAGCTTACTTCGGTCAAAGATGCGACCCGCTCGTAGCGGGATGTCCAAAACATTGCTTGCTGCTTGCTCATGAGGGTGGTCCCATAGACAACTGCACTGAAGACTCGGAAAACTCTGAAGACTCCAGTTTTTTGAAGGATTGACAGCTTGAGCAGTGGACGAAGTGAAGTCGATCTTAGACTGCAACGGGGAAAGGACCACCTCTATTTGTTTCTTGCTTCCAACATACAGGTGAATTTGCCGTTGACCCCCCACCCACGCGCGCACACACACACAGACACAAACATACGCATATTGAGGTGTATGCCTGAAGTCAGATAGTCAAATATTTAAGATCTGCCACAGTCGCATGCGTGGTGTTTGTATCGCTGCCGTTTTTGTGACCCTAGCTTCACCCCGCCCCTAGTTTTTTTGAAACCACGAAAAAGTGAAACCAGCAGCTATGGCGTCCGGGTGCCAAGCAAAGTTTTTTCTTCTCGTTTTTTCGGGATGCGTTGTACATCCTGTTCACAATTGTTTCCTGACGCCTTGATGCTGACAGGACTTGACGAGGATTCAAGTGGCTCTGTAGACATGCCAGAAATTGAAGCACATGCCCTGAAGAAAAGTATGGTGATTTGTGAAGCAATCCTCTTTAGCTCTAACCCTTGGCTCAGACTCACTTAGGAAGTTTCTATTTTGGTGAGCTCACCGAGCTCGCAATGTTTGTACAAAGATTGGTAAGACCGGTCGTGGCACCCTTGGCCACCAGATTGGCCACCAGATTGGGCACCAGATTGGGCACCAGATGCTCACTTCGGAGCTTCGCAAGTGGCGGAGTGGAGCACATCTTTCAGCTCTTTGAGAAGCACGGCAGTGGAGACTACATCGGGGAGGACGTCTCCCAACTGGAGCATGCCTTGCAGGCAGCAGATCTTGCGCAAAGGTCTGGATTGGGAGCTGATGCCACCATCGCAGCGTTGCTTCACGATGTGGGACACCTGTTGGGTATGGAAGACCCTTCCAGTGCGAGGATGGAGGATTGTGGTGTGGTGGATCATGAGAAGTTAGGAGGTCAATGGCTCGCAGAGCTCGGCTTTTCTCAGCAGGTTTGCAAGTTGGTTGCAAGACACGTGGATGGCAAGCGCTATCTGTGTGCAGTTAAGGAAGAGTACCATGACACCCTCAGTCCTGCTTCAAAAACAACTCTCAGACATCAGGGAGGTCCAATGACAATTGAGGAAGCAAAAGACTTTGAAAAAGATGAGCTGCATAAAACCATTGTGGCCATGCGCCACTGGGATGAAGCGGCCAAGATCAAGGGCAAAGAAGTCCCAAGCTTGGAAAGTTATCGAGATCTCCTGGAGAAGAACATCTCCAGCGCTGGAGCTTAGCCAGAGACAGCAGAACGAACGTCTCACGGAGCAACATGGGATCCATTGGGACCCGACATCTCTCAGTGGCACCGCAGGAGTGTCGTTTTGGTTCTGCGGTGGCTTGGTGCCCCTTCGACAAAAAATGGGAGTCCTTGGGCCAGTGCTTGGTGTTGTTCCTCACCTGGGATCCAGGGGACTCACCGGATGAACAGTTTGGTTTTTTTCACATAGTTTGGCTTTGAGAAGGGATTACTCTCAGATTCTCGCGGGGTACGACCGTTTAGGGATCTACTGAAACACTACACAAACGATCGAAGTTAGGAAGTGCAATGGACTTAGCTTTCTTCACCGTTGCATCTGTCATGCTCGTGCACCCACAATGACATGCTGATTGGACATCTCTGCCTGGAGCTGAGCCAACTTTGAGGCCACGCCGTTCTCCTCTGGCCTTCGGGCTTCTGGCCTTTGCAGCTGTGAGCCCAGTGTCAACCATCACTATCAACCATCACTATCAACCATCACTTTCAACTTTCAACCATCACTTTCAACCATGACTATCAACCATCACTATCTGGAAATACATCGGGTGAGTCAAGTTGCACTTTTCTTTGGGTACATCATGACAACCTCCCATCCCAAACTTTGGTTCTTATGGGGACCCTTGTGCGAAATCAGTTGGGCTCTCCACACAAACCTGTTTAGTTTAGGCAAAAGTCAAGAGATTGGCCGTCACTACCGGTACTATCATCAACCATCACTATTGAACATAACTAATAAGCAGTACTATTAAGCATCACGAAGCATCACCCGCATCACCATCAAAAAGGCTTCATCAATTGCCATCATTCACTGCACCTGATGCCACCTGGTGTCCTGAGGCCATGCTGCTTGCGGCACCTGCCTTCCTAGGCCCATTGGTGCAGGCACCATCAGTGGGTCATGGTGAGGGATGCTTAAGCCAGCTGGTAGGCTTGGCTGAAGTTGCTTTGGGCGAACGAAGTGAGATTTCCGTCCCTGCAGCATCCTGCTGCAGCATCCTGCAACTTTTTCGTCTTTTCCTCCTTCCATTTTTCTTCTGACTTTCTTTGCCTCCTTCTCTGGATCGTTTTCTCATCATTCGTTGGGATGTGCAGTTGACTGCACTACGGCTTGGACGTGTAAACGTAAGGCTTAAATATGCTTCATAGGTCTTGATGGTGGGTCATGTCAATGCTAATGTGTTATGGTTGATGATGGTTGGGTGATGATTTTCACGTTGGTTATTATTGATGGCTAATGATACAGAATGACGCTTGATGATGCACCAATGGAGATTTTTTGCAAAGACCTGTTCCTTTAAGGCATGGGTCTGGGTCAGACTGCTCACGCGTAGTAGATGATAATGTCCTAACCCTTGATGACTCTTCTGTTGGACATCACGGATCCAGATCTTGGCATCCCGTCGTATCAGCAACACGACACATTGGGGACTTTTGGAGCCCGCATCAGAGTATCAAAGACGAACGGCTCGGGCCTCTTAGTGGGGACTATGCGCGCTGGCTAGGACGCTAGCGCGGAGTCTTTGGGGTGCGGCATTGCCTCTCCAGTTATTTAGTTTGACCAGAATGGGGCGCAGGAATCTCCAACCACGGTAAGAAATGTGGCGGATTGTTTCAAAACTATATTTCTGTTTTGGACCCGTGACAGCCCCATCATTTCGGCTGGCTGAATCTCCAGCTTTCGCTTCAAGACCTTCCCACATTTTCGATGAGTTGATGGCATCAGCCCAGCAATGGACAGGCCAATATGATACAGTTGGTGAATCACAAGAAGAAAAGCGACAGCAACAAGAACAACAAAAGCAATAAGAACAAGAAGAAAAGCAATAGCCTGAAAGAAGAAGAAGAAGAAGAAGAAGAAGAAGAGGAGGAAGAAGAGGAAGAAGAGGAAGAAGAAGAAGAAGAGAACCAGCAACAATCCAAGAAGTGGTGCAGTCGTGGCGGAAGGCTTGTTGAGCTCCAGTGTGCCAGGCTCCAATCCAGGCCCCAGAAGCTGTCACCCAGCTTTCCAACGAAGCTCGGACAAAGACTGACGGTGAGCGGTCCTTGATCAACGTCGATCAATGTTGATCAATGGTAGTGAGTGACACTCTTCAGATAGGGTGTCATTGTTCACGGGAACACCCAACAGTCAGTTTGAAGGATTTCACCTTTGCTTTTGAGTGCGCTTCTGTCCGCTGTTCAGGTGACTGTTTCTTGAGGAAGAGAGTTATCGTAAAGCAGAGGAAAGCTGATTGTCAAGATTGGAGGGGAAGACCTCAATGTGGTGACCACCCAGCGTTTCGGCCAACGGTTCCTGATAATTGTACGGGTATGTCTATGTCGTCAGAGTTGGCTTTGGAAAGAGTTGATTGGACGACATTGATGGGTTCCCCATAATTCCCTATGGTTCCCCATGGTTCTGCATGGTTCCCCCACCAAAGATAAGCCGTTTGAGCGGCGCTTAAGGCCCCTGAGATTGCGACGAACCTGGCCTTGGCAGATTTGTCGCCCTTGGAGAACCCCAGCATTAGCTTTGTCAGGAGCTTAACTCAGGAAGTCCATGGAAGCCCAGATTTGGGCATTGGTTGAAGCTCAGTTTTGGGAGATGGACATTAGCAGATGTGAGAATTCTGAGCCGTGACTAAAAGGGTTTTCGAATGGTGCAGGATGAATCAGACGTGAGACGTGAGGAATTGACGATTTGTTGTTTCCATGAGTGGTTAATTCATGGAGTCAGTTGTTGGTAATGCTCAAGAATAATGATTAACAATAGTTACTTCAATAGTTCATGATGGTAGATCAACAGCGAATCATTCGTTGTTTGATCCTCAGGTGGTGTTGCTCTCCATGTTCTCCATGTCCATCGCACTGGTCGTTTGGGGACGCAACGGCTTTTGAGGACTTGGACGGGGGGGACTGGAATTCCTTGCGAGATTTTGTAGCGGTTGGTCGTTTCTGGACAGAGTTTCATAGGAAACTGCTTGCGTTGAAGGCAGCCAGAGCCTCTTTGCTGTGAAGATCTTGTGTCGCTGAGAGTGAGGGCGGGTGAGCGGCACAAGCTTTGGACATCCAAGAGATCGGAAGTCCCAATATGTTTTCCGTAGCTTACCGGAGCTGAGACCAACCAAAATGAAAAGAATCCAGCTTTTCACCACCTCGCCCAAGGATTTCAACCCATTTCTCCAGCTTTGGAGGTATAGCTTTGGACGGATGTCATTGCCGCCAATCTGATTTTTGGCTCCCAAAAGAAAGCAGCAGCGATGTAGCACCATCAGAACAGGGATGTCAAGCTGGCTGCAACCATTTTCGATGGCCTTTGCCTGGGCTCAAGTGTTACACCATGCTTTTGTCGCTGCAAAGAACTGAACACAGCAGATGTGGCCACTATACTCACTATGAAAGTGAGCAGGTCACAACACGAAGCAAGCCACATGTCGAAATGCAGGATTAATCACACTGAGAAAAGCTCCACGACCACGCAGTTATGCAAGATTAAGGAATGAAGAGTGACTAAGATGAGTGAACGAACTGATGAAGATGAATGAAGATGAATGAAGGTTGAGGAAACTGAAACAGCTTGGTTCTATTTGCAGCCACAATGCCTGCATGCGAGCTGTACCAGGCTGGAAGATCCAATTTTCACATACCAACATCTACCCCAACCATAGCTGCTGTGAACTGTGGGAAATACTGCCACATACCCCGAGCATCCCCGAGCTAGATAATGAGGATTAGCGATGCTTCCTTTGTTTTTCCATCATTTTTCGCTTGCATCCCGTGAGTTCTTCACTTGGGTCTTTCTGAAGCGCTTGTTTTCATTCTGATTGGTACTTGTATTCTCGAAACCTTATGACTTTGAAGTGAAGCTAGAAGATGCTAAAAGCTTTTTTTCAAGACGTCTTGCTTTCAATTGTGAATTTGGTGCAGGATGTTTCAGAGGATGAGCAGGACTGGGATGAAGCCGCAAGGCCCATGGCACCAGAAGAGAGAAGCTGCGCCACCAAAGACCTCGAACTTGAGATGATTTTTGCCTCGCTGCCGGTACTGCGTGACAGCTTAGTATTTCACTTGGACCAGATGTCAGACAAATATTAGGCACACCGTAACGATTGCAAGGACATCCAGGGACCTTAGACCTCGATTCCACAAGGTTTCACAAGGTTTCGTGACGTTTCACGATGTGCGCAGCGATCTGAGAGGCGAGTGGAGGATGGTGAGGCGAACGTAGGTGGACCACATCGATCGCTGTGCGACAAATGCCGTAGCGAAGCTCAGGGGGCTTGCCGTGGATCGGTTGCCATGCTGAAAGATACAATAATGATCATTAATGGCCATACCACGACACCGAAACATCCTTCACTTTGATGACTTTGATGACTTTGATGAAGGTTGATGGCTGTCCGAAACTATCCGAAACTGCGATTCCCTTTGTGGATTCCCGTTGTGTAGACCGCTGAGGCCGACCCCTTCACCGCTATGCACGGCTGCCGCGGTACCAGACCTTCCTCATGTGCAGCTCCACCAAGGACGGGGGAAAACGTCCATGGCGGAAAGCGAGGTTCCCAGTCGTTGGGGAAGACCATTGTTGAGGTTCCCATTGTAAGCAAGAATGGATATTTTGGTGGCCAAGAATGGATCACTTTGGTGGCCAAGAATGGTTTCCAACATGGTCGGGGGAACCATCATGGTAATCATTGGGGCAACAATCAGGGCAATCATCAGAGACCAAAGCTATTTCTGCCGAAGATGGCAACGACTCTGCAGAGGGGCAGCGGGATGCGGAGGGTCCCATCGGTCCAACTCAGGTCTTTTGCTCAAACACAGTTTGATGACACCTTACCCGCTCATGTAAATCGGCCGCGGGACTGGCATGACTTTACCCATTTCATTTCAACTTCTATGTCTTTGTATCCTCTGGCAGCCAGTGGCATGCAGTTTTGCTGCGACCTGTGAGATAGGCAATTCAGCAAAATCTCCAGAGCTTTTGCAACGTGCGAGCAACGCTGCACTCCACGCACCTGTCAAGCTATCTGACTTGGAAGCACCCTCCTATGCCGAACGGCCACAGGCAGGTGGACCCCCCGATATGATCCATTTGGGGGTGCTGCTGAAAGATTTCTATGGTGCAGACTTACACAATGAAGACTGGGAAGCGGACATTGTTTTAATGGCGCAATGGTATGATCCACGAGTTTCCGGCCTAGTGCCCAAAGACCAAAGCGGAAGGACTTTGTCGGAAAAACAAGCGCAGGAATTGATATGGACCCCCGATGTGATCGTGACAAACGCCGAGCTTCAAGGCCAGAACGTCATATCAACAAGTTTTTATGTCTCCGTGGATGGCACAGTCAACAAGACTCAGCGACTTTTGGTGAAGATCAAAGAAGACTTTGATGGGAAGGAATTTCCCTATGACACACAGGTTTTGCACGTGCTTTTGGCATCAGCTTCTTACATGTCAAACGATGTGCAGCTTGTGCCTATGACTGGTGCCAACCTCTCCGACATTGGAGAGAAGGCATTTGACAAGTCTGATTGGACTTTCATGTACCACGACCTCCAAGTGTTCGAAGAAGACATCGGATCTTTGCGAAAGACACGAATGCAGTTCCAGATGCACTTGCGTAGAGATGCATCGCCGTATGCAAGTAGCACGATTTTCCCGGAGATCATGATTGTTGTCCTCTCATACACCGTCTTCTTGTTTCCAGTGAACCCTGGTTTCGCAATGCCTCGAGTATCTTCGGCAGTCATCGCATTCTTATCCATTCTGACTATAAGCACTAGGACTTCCCAAATGCTACCAGAAGTTCGTCGAGGGTTAGTTTGGATGGAGCTTTTCGAAGTGGTTTGCAAGATGCTCCTCTTTATTGTGATTTTGCTGAACATCCTGGTAGAAGCAGTCTTTCACTCATGGCAACAACCCGACTTGGCCAAGCAGCTGATCGCTGAGCTACGGATCGCCTTTCCGCTGGTGGCCGGACTGTCACTGGCCGCATGTTCTCGGGCCACTGGCAAACACCTAGAGCTCTTCTGCGATGCCATCCGCTCGGCGCTTCTTCTGCTTACAGCGCTGTTCATCTTCTCGGTCTTTCGTCGCAGCCAAAAGTATGCGACGCAGAAGTAATGACAGCTCAACTCACTCTTCGTTCCAGGGAATTGCTTCCCTTGTTTCCAACGGAGATGGAATGGTCAAGAGGCCACATCCGGGTGGACTCGCGCTTACATAGATTTGACTGCACCATGTGATGGTGGGAGCGAGATGTGGTCTCGCATTACCCAGAGGGACATGCAGAAAAAGATAGGAAGATACTTGCGCTGTCCAGGCGTCCTCTTGGGCATTGGTACAAGATGGTACAAGTAGTCAGTGCGCCGTGACCAAGGAGGGCACGGTATAGCTGGACAATGAAATCTTTCACTCCTGGCCAAAATTGTTTGGTGCACAGTCAAAAGCCTGCTAAACAATGCTCAACAGCAATATTGTATTTGATAATTTCCTAGTCAACTAGCTGATTTTGAGATCAAGACACAACTCTGATTGCAAGCTGCTAGATCTATGCATTTCAAAAGGACAACTGAAACTGGCAGGAGTGTACTCGATGCGAGAAGGAGGAGATTCTGCTACTTGGCACTTGGGGATCAGCGATCAGTGGTGAGGTGCTGTATGGTGCTGTGTTCTCTGAGGCCTGGCGATATGCATTTCGTTTGCTCTTCGTGTTCAGAGGTCCATATTTGCAAGGACCGATCAGTACCAGGAAGGGAACGGTTCAAGCTGCCACCTGGCGATCTCAATCAATTCATAGGTGGCTACCACCCAAAGCATCCGAAATTGCCTGTATTGTGAATATACAGACAGATATACATCATAATTCAATAATCAGATTTCCAAAAAGGGTTGGTTCATATCCCAACAAGTGTTTAGTGTACGGCAATTTGAGTGCATTTTTTGGGTCCATCATTCATGACAACATGGACAGCGTCGCAAAGACGTTTCTGGTGCGTCAGAGGACTGCGGGCCATCTGTGTGCCTGACACGGCTTGAATCCCCTGGAGTTGCTTGTGTTGGTCCACATGAAGGTTTCTTCTAAACAGGTCATGGTGGGTTCCCCTGTGTTCCCCTCTAAAGGAACACATGGGATGGTTAAGGAGTTAAGGGGTTGGGTCTCCAATGACCCTAGCTGCCCTAGCTGTTCCGGGACAAATTTGATGGCTGTAGTTGCCTCGCCATTGAAGCGAGTTCATGAGTTGCTTGACACAGCGGTCTTCCCATGACCTTGGTAGGGCAATGGCAGCGGTCTTCCCATGGCTTCCTTTCCCACGGCTTCGCCAGGTCTTTATCCACAGAGAGTACGATTTCTTAGACTATGAAACTGGCCAAGTGTCTGGCACTGAGGTGGCAGAGCTTGCGAACTATGCTTGAAGCAGAATAGAAATGAATAGAATGGATAAAGCTGAGCATCACTTCGGAGCAGAAGACATTTGCCCAGCTCAAAAAGTAGATCCAGAGCGCAGGACATTACCAAACATGTTTTTTTGTACAAGCAGACATCCTAATGGTAGGGAGTGTCACTGATCTTCACTGCCCCAGGCAGGTGCAAGAAGTGCCTAAAAGGGTCAGGCATGAACGACGCACAAGGTGAGGATGCTTCTGCAGTTGTACGGCTAAACCATCGGTCTCAAGAGAGAATACGAAGACGAGCAAAAACTTCTATCACTCTATCACATTTGAAATTCAGACAAATCAGTAGCAGGGTGCTGTCAACGGGAAGAAGAGGATGGAAGCATACCGGGTATCCTATGAATTCCTTCTGAATCATGTGTCAGAATGTGAGATGATGATGCAACACGATGTTCAGCGCCAGGTCAGTGACACTGGAGGAGGTGCAGCCGGAGCATGTTCGTGTTTCCGGAAGATCTGGGGGAATTCCATGGTCAGACAATGTCGCTGCACTCTTGGGGTCGCAACATGTCGCAACTTTCGAAAGGTGAGACAAATGCTGAATGCAACCTTGCGCCGGCAAAGGGCATAGCATCAAGATGCATCAAGTATTCTTGACAAGCGACCTTGATCCTTGGAACCAGTGCAAGATAATGCCCAGTTGACCCAGTTGGTGGGTTGAAAGTTTCAGTCGGACTCCATGGGGCGTAGATTCTCTCGAAGGCCAACAGCCAGCAGGTTGCAAAGAAGGCAGGGGCGCAGCCGGCGCAGCACGAAGATTTGATCAGAAGGGAACGCCCCATCCCCGTCTCCGAAACGGACGTGATGTGCATTGATGTGCATTGATGTGCTCCATTTTGGTCATCCACCAAGCATTTCTCAACCATTTACCAACCAGTACAAAGATCACAATGGTCCAGTGAAAATCAAACCGTTTCTCAACCATTTGGCAACCATTTTGGTCAGTCTTTTCATCAAAACCGGGCGGCTTCGCACTTCGCTTGGTGTGCATTTTATGGCAAGGAACACCGGTGGCAGGTCTTTGATCAGATCCATGTTCTAGCTCGAGAGGTGTCAGAGGAGGAGGACCCAAGAGTTGGTGATTGACGACCAGAAAGTGAGTTGAGCTTGGGATGTAGAGCGTTCGTTTTTCGGAAACTGCTCACGGCCATAGTTTCATGTTTTTCATGTTTCCAATAACCACTTGCTTCGACATGTGCTGCTTCAACTGGAGGACAAGCTAGACAAGCACTGGGATCGAGAAAACATCTTGCAAGGCACTCAGTCCACCGGACAAAGCTGAAGAAATTAGACTGTATATGTTCAGCACCCGGAAGTTTTTTTTCATATCCCTTTGATTCCCTTTGAATAAAACACTCATATGGATGCAAAGGATTCAATGATGTAAAATAGACATAAATAGTCTAAACATGATTAGCGTACAATTAATACGAAAACGAGCCTGCAAGACGGTGCTGAGTGTTGGTATAACGAAGTTCTTCTAGAGTGTTTGTGTGTAGTGGGTGGGTCGTGATTCCCTAATTTTTGGAGCAGGCAATCGCAGAATAGCATTGGGATTTGGCGGCTTTTTGATTGATATTTGGTTGTTTATCTTATTTTTAATCATTTGTTGACGCTTTTTTAGATGTGGCTTTTCCACGAAACACTGCGAATCACATAGGTATCAAAATGTCGCATGAGTTAGGCGATGTTTTGGGCATGCAAGCAATCATGCAAATACCTGCGGTTTGGCATGCGTTACACAAATGGCTGCAAATAGGCTTCCCGACACAGGGTGCAAAGGTGGACAGGAACGGCTGTTTTGTTCCTGTGGCAAAAATCCATTCAACTAGCAGAAAGATCATAGATGATCATAGTGCCAAAAAAAGACCAGCTCACGGGACCTCACTGCCAAAGATCATAGTAAGACCTCAGAATTCTTCCGATTTCTTCGATGCCAAAGCACACTGCACAGACATCAACAAACTCTATGGGAGGTGTCACTGACTTCGGTAGGTTGAAGTCACTGGACGCGGCGGTTTCTCCACGAGTCACCATGGAGTGGCATGTGTTTTGGCGTTCATGGACATCATCCTGTGAGGTAAATTGACATCCTGTTGATCATTAAGATTTCTCAAAATGTTTTCTAGAAGTTTTTCACCAACGTTGTGCATCATGTCATCAGCTTGTCCAAAGAGGGAACGATTCGCAGTGAGGTTTGATCTGCTGGGCACTGATTCCGTGGATCAAGCAGCAAGAAGTCCAATGCCAAGGATTTTTGTAATGCAGGCAGAAAGCATTTTTCAACGCAAAAACGCGCTCTATTTTCGGATCCCTTTGTTCAAAGTGAGATTTTCTGAGAAATTTTCGTCCCTGTGCCGTTTCTGAATGAGGTGTTCTGGAGCTGATCGAGGCATGCCAGCGAGTTCTTGCGGCGCAGCCTTCACTGACAGAGGCGACGTTTTCTCGGGGGCTCCTTGTGCATCCCAAGAAATGGGAGACCTTGGGAGACCAACTTGTTCAGTCCTGTGAGATTTGAAACATGGGCTGATGACTCTGATGACTTGAAGACATCTCCAGCGTGACTCGGTTGAGCTCTCGCCTTTCTTCCTTCAAAAACCCAGTGTCCATCCACCCACATCTACCCAGTAGCAACCAGCAGCTTTGGAACCAGGCGGATGTGCCTTGCAAGATCTTCGGAGATATCCACGGACAGCTTCGTGATGTCTTGCTGTTGTGGCAACCTCAGCCGGAAAGCTCGACGCAGTCTGCGAAGCACACGGTTTGGAAAGTCTTGGGGTTTACTGTACCAATTGATATTAACAAACCATGACATGATACGAGCAGGCACGAGCAGGCATACAAGACAAGATTTGTTCCCACGAAATTGAAACGTGGGTTTCACGAAAGTTTCAGAAATATTTGTTCTGGCGAAGAATGGCCGTTCCAGGGTCAAGGAATTTTGATCAACACCCATGTATCAATAAACCCTGTATTGCATAGAAAATCAAACACATGGCTTTGATGTCAACCACATTGTGGCAACACATCGTGGCAACACATCGTGGCAACACATCGTGGCAACATTGTGTTTGGATCGACTCACATCGCGTGTGACCAAGCGCTGAAATTCGTGAAATGCATTAGGAAAGCCAACTGCCCCGCTGTCGGTCCCTGGTGGGGGCAACAGATGAGGTTTCACTCCTTCGGTATGTTTGGTGCCTCAGATTCCGCTCCGACCAGTTCAGCGCCTGCAATGTTTCCCCGAATGATTCGGGAAAGAATGGGGGTATCATGGGGTATCACGGTATTCCTTCAGTATCCCCAAAAATCATCAAAAATCAATTTTAAGCAGCGAAACTTGCAAAACCATGGAAAACCAACGATTTGCGGGAGCCTTAATGAATAGCTGGTTCATGTTCTTGGCCCTTATCCCTGTTGTTAATTATTCTTGAGCATCATTCTCATGAATCGTGTGCTCAGTATCGACATTCCACCGGGGTGCTTCGTGGCTTGAGGCCAGGGACACCAGATTGCCCTCGTTGTGTTTTCAATGGCGATTTCGTGGACCGCGGAAGGCATCGGGGTTTCGTTGATCGCTACGGGTCCAGCAATCAGTGGTGGGAGTCAGATGAGATCCATCGATGCACAGACCTGTGGATGGGATAGGTGTGGATAGATATGGATAGATATGGATAGATGAAGGGTACAGCTGAAAACACTCTGCAGGGAAACGACCCATGTTGGGGAGTACAGTCGCGGCCCCCCCCCACCATTGGTTTGGCTGTGAGCATGGCGGTGGACTTAGCCATTTGTGTAGCGACTCATCGGTTTCAACGGTTTCTGGACAAAGCGATTTGCTGCTCAAATCCAAATGTCCCCAAACGATCCATGGGAACGTCTTCAAATGGCATGGTCACCACGGACGTGGTCGTTTATGTCGTTTGCCCTGGGAGCTTCCAACTTGGCCTAGGCACCAGGTAGAGACCGTGGTGGTGCTTTTTGCCTTGAAGGCGGCAAGCGTGGAGGGTGGGAGGAGAGGTTGAGGAGAGGCTGAGGAGAGGCTGAGAGGAATGGAGGTGGCAACAAGGCCGAGTTGTGGATCACCTGGATCACATCAGGGTCGTCCACAGGGTTTGACACAACCGGAAACGATACCTCGAAGTTGCCCTCTGCGCCAAGGTGCTGTTTCCTACCCAGATCTTCCTCAACCGAGGTAATCATGAGGAGCGCCAGCTGTTTGACCCCAAATCTGGTTGAAGAATCGCTTGGAGTTTCAGCAGACTTTCACAACCCTGCGGTTTCACAGACTTGTTTGATCTTTTTTCTTGTTTGCTGTCGTTGTGCCGTTGCTTGGAAGGAGTGTTGTGAGAGTTGCTGTAGATGGTACAGTAGCCCCTTATTTGTACTGCTGGGGCTCGATGACTTGCTCAAGGACACCACGATGAATCATAAGTACGGCTTCCAGAAGGCCTCGGGGGTTCCGTTTGGATAAGGAAAGCTGAAGCGAAATTGTTGGGTTATGGTGCCCTGCGAGACTCATATCGAGTGAGAACTGAAAAGTACACCATCATGCATCCGTGATCATCCATGCATCGAGTCAACAAGTGGAACTCTGCAATCGCCGCCAAGTCGCTCGGCAGACTGACCAACAATCACACTTGAATCACGGAAGTACAATCGAGATCAGGAAAATCACTTCAGAAACGAACCCGCTTTAGATAATATGGATGAGAAGCAGTACCTGCCAATACTGCTTTAGCTTCTTCTCTTACTCTCCTCATCTCTCCTCATCTCTCCTCAGTCTTCCTCTTTCTCTTCCCCTTCCTGGCCCTTCCTCTTGCTGCTGTTGGTTGTTGGTTTGTTGTTACATGGAGCAAGCCACACACACTGCAGCCTTGCAGGTGGTGATAGAAACCTTTGGGGAGCTCGGTGGACAGGTTTATGAGGCCGGGGACGGGCCGGATCTTTGGACAGCCCGGGGTTTCATCCTGTATGTGCCCCTCAATTTCCGAGAAAAAATGTCTGTTTGTTTCGTGTATCTTTGCATTTTGCCACCAGCCATAGCTGGGGTTGCACGATTTTCACGTGACTCTTCTTTTTGGTGGGGGCCGCGCATTTTTCGGACGAGACATTGGAATGCCGAGGCGATCTCACGCTGCTTCCAGTACTTGCCCTATGCAGCAAGCTGAGCCACCAGGAACACAGCACTGAGAATGGAATCTCACCATGTACTGGTTCGCTGTTTGCCCAGAGCTCTACCGCCAAGAGCCATTTGGATTTGTTCATTAAATGGTGTACCAAAATGAACCAAACCTGTTTGCTTTTGGTTGATTTGAGGGTTACAACCACTAAGCGCAACCCTAGCTGTCTATTGTTGCCAACTTGCCAGCTTGAAGCAAGGCCTGCCTTGTGGGTGGTAGAGTCCTAGCACTGCCGGAACGCTCAGACTCTGGATGACTACGTCCTTTTTGTTTTGGGCACACGCACTATCACCAAACAACGGTGAGTATGGGTTGAAAGTTGGAATTCGGGTCACTATTGGCAAAGCATCATACTTAGCTGAGTACCTTTCTTGAATCGTTACGACTTTCTCAAGAAGGCCATAGGGCAAGAGCGATGCAGAGTATGAACAAAGCCTAGTATCTGAATTGGTCTTGAGGAAGATAGGTGTATACTTTCATGGAGTCTAGCCGTTGTTTTGCAGGGTTTTTACTTAGGAAGAAATCTGATGATGCTTTTGACGAGCTTTGATGCATCGATGTGGGTGCAACAGTCGCAATACTCGCTGTCGTTAGCAAGTTGATTGTCCGATTGCACCCTGCTAGAAGATGAACACTTCATGAAACCTCTGTGTTTAAGGCATGGTGGCATTGGTGATGGCAAATGGCATTGGCCTTAGATCTGAAAGAACCCTCTTGCAAGCGCCCGTAGGTAAGAATGCAGCTGCACAGAAACTTTCTGGCATTCATGGGGCCTGCTCATCTCTCCAATGGACTCTTCCGTTCCATGTTCATCTTCAGATCTATTTTCACGCACCCCAATCTTGGGCACAAAAGGCTAGGCCAATCATGATGCATCCTTGAGACATGCTGAGACTCCTTTGCTTGTGCCATGATTTGTTCACTTTGCAAACCAGGCGTTTGGACGATCTGCGCAGGGTAAAACGCCCAGTCACACATGAGCAGTTGCAGGCGGCCTTCCCAACCTTTGCCTCAGTGAACTGGGCTGAGATGAGAGCATTCTCGTTAGCACAAGTCAAGGTGAAAGATGTGAAAGATGCTGGAAGATTCTGAAAGATGGTGAAAGTAAGAAAGCTGTCTCGTGACTATATAATTAGTGAGGATTGAAAAACAACTCAGTTCACAGAGAGGCTCCTCCGAGTCCATGGGATGCTGCTGCATTCCTTTGTTTTTATTGCGGATGCAATGACCGTGGCAAAGTCAAACTCCTTGCTGCGAAAGGCGCCGGAGAACCGCTTGCTTTGGAATATCCTTTGGTTGCTTGGCGGAATCGGTGAATTCCAAAAGATATCCAGAGGAATATCCAGAGAAATGAATACAGGAGAGAAATGGAGAGAAAAAGATTGCAGTTTCTTTCCTCTGGATGGTGAAGCATTTTTATTGACGCCGCACTCAGCAATAAAGGTGTCCACGGAGGGTAGAGGCAGAGTAGTATTAGACAAGCTGATTTTGTGGTTAATTTCTCTGTTCAGGAGTATCTTCCATGTGGGTCTAGCTTAAGATGCCGAGCATTTTGGACCTATAGTCCTTCTTGGATCTTGGATGACTTCTAGTTAGTCCATGTTAGTCCTATAGTCCTTCTATGTCCTTCTTGGTTGACAATTTGTAGTTGTGCGCTTTGGATCCCCCACTTGAAGTTGCAAAGGTCTGACCCCATCGAAGACGACTGCGTGACCAACCGCGTCTTTGGAGTGCTCGGGGCCTTAAGACTGCCATGGTACTGGAGCAGCAGATTCACAAGGCCTGGTTGGATGACTTAATGACTTGTTAAAATCATCGAGAGACAGACAAGTATCATCTTAGGGGCAGCTGAGGATTTGCGTCCTTGATTCCAGGAAAATTGGGCTGTGAGCAAAAACGCATGAGCAGGAAGTTATACTCCTGGAGTCTACCTGACATGGAAAGGGTCGTCATGATCCTCTGTCGAAACATGTTTGGAAAGGCTTGTTGCGGGCTTGTATCAATCAACCCGCATCAACATCATGAATCTAGCATCAACATCCATGCAATGCACAGGTTCCTTCACCTGAAGCCATCCCCAGGTAGTCTGACCGGGTGATCGGTGCCCGCCCAGGCACGACTCTCAACGCAGCAAGATGGCCGTGCGCTTCGGTACCTTGGAAGCCATGGCTGTAACATTGGACCTGTGTTTGACCTATATATGGATTTACATCATATAAATCCATTTATATCAAATAGATTATATGGTGCTTTCACAAGTCCTAGAGGTATCCCCAGATATCATCCTCTACGGACCATTTATAGGAATACAGTAAATGAATCAACCATCCATTTTTTGGGGTTCCTAATTTTGAGAATCCACCATATTGGGCCTATTGCTTATCGTTGGTTATCCTGCTACAATCAAGTCAGAGTTATAGTACATCATAGTTGTCGTTCCTGTTAATGTCGCACAACAATTATCATCAAACACGACATTTCCACAAAATATTGGAACATACAAACAATTTTCATTATTGGCAGTATCATGTAGTATCATTGTTTTATCTTATCATCAACATTGGAAAATAAATCATTGTCGCAGTATTGTTGTAGTATTATTGTGAATAAAACATTGGAAAAGGTTGCTACTGGAGCTACCAGCTTGGGAGTCGCCTTACGGCTCGCTCAGGCTGGAACATCACCCAGGCTGCCAAGTGTGGCCACATTGCGCGAGTTCGTTGCTGTTTCACCGGCGTTTCATGTTTAATATCATGTTAATATGTTTGATTCTTTGTGACTGAAAACATCTGAACACTATGAATATGGCCTTTGATCTTCTTATAGTCACTTTATGTCACTTTCGCTCTGACTTCTTCAAGTTAACTTGTCGTTTCACTTGCTGCAAGCATTTGCCCCAGCCAGCTGCCTTCACCAGTGGCACCAGGATTTCTGCGTGAGGAATGGTTTGGATCTCGTTGTTCGCAGCCATCAGCACGGCCTCCGAGTCAAAGGTCTGGAACAAGGAGAACTCGACCACAGTGGAAACCATTAATATCCACCATGCCAACCCATGCCATATATGATATATATTATCCACCTTTGATGATGATTGATGGTTAATATCAGGTGAATAATCAAGGGCTAACTGGCTCTCATTTTCAGAAGCTTCCCATGAATCCTTCACCAATTCTGTTTCCTTGGCAGCGGGACATGGTATTTGCGAGGACGCACACAGCCACATGACTTGGAAGTCTCACTCACACCACTGGAGTCGCATGGCTCAGGTCAAAGAAGTGGGGTCTAGGCGGCAGCGACGGATGTGATGCGACGTGAGAAATTACCCAAACTCATTGGGTGTTTTTTCGTAAAAACACAGTAAGAGTTTGGATGTTTGGAGGGTACCCGGTGATTTAAAACGTTGGACTGTGGAATTCAACATTGAGGGGCACAACATGGGTTGAATCAGCTTCCAGCAGTCGTGTCCGATGGTACGTCACTGGGGCGCATTGGGCCATGTTTTGATCCGTTTTTCGAGGGCTGCAGTTTGGACGCGTTGGTTGTGAGGCTTCGATGTGATGCACAACGAATCTCTTGTTCGTGCCTTTGGCTGCATGGAGGTGATCCGTTTTGGCGGCTGCAACTCGTTTTGTAGAATTCCTTTGAGTGAGTTTTTCAACAGAAACGGCATGTCCACCTGAGCTACACGTTGTTGACATACCTCTACTATCCTCTACTGATCAACATCAACAGAAACAACATTATCCTTTGTCACTTCAAATTTGTCGCACAAATCACTGTTTGTGGTACATGCCTCCTGGAGTCAAAACTTGCTCCTTTTGGGCTGCAAAAAGTATTGTGACAGACATCGGAGTAGCCTCTTGGTGATGGGACGTCACCATCCGGTGTTTAAATCTTTACTAACTCCATTACGTAGATATCACCAATATCTACCACAAAAAATCTGGGCTGTTCACCGCCAATCCTAATCCCCCACCGGATTGCGGATTAGGGGGTTTACCGATTGCCTCCGCTTGGGGGATTGCGGATTAAAGCTTTCCAGGTAGCTGCTGTTCGGGCATGATTGGGGTTTGTTTTTCACGTTTCTTACCCCACTTCCGTGAAAACATGAGGGCAGAAAGCGTTTTTGGTTTAAGGTTTCTCGCTTGGTCGTTTGGGTGGTGGATGGTGGTGGGTAAGACAAGGAGTTGAAAATCACAGTATCAAAGGGGTTCCTTTACTATGGTCCATGAATTAAATCCCGAAAGCCGAAGTCCCAGTCTAGGATACATGTTTGGGGTTTACTAGCTTTGCAAAAGGGTTTCCCACTTATTGCTTTCCCTGCCGATTTTTCAGGTGGAGTCCGTGGCGGCCTTGTCTCAATAGTTCTCAAAAGAAAAATCCCTTCTCCAGTATACCCGGAAATAACCCCCGAAAGCTGTAGTCCGAGCCTCTGTTGCACGTTTGGGGGTTTATTTGCCTGGCTTGTAGGTTCCCCACTTATTGCTTCTCCTGCAGGCTTTTCAGGTGGAGTCCGTGGAGGCCTTGTCTCAGTAGTTCTCCGAAGAAAAATCCCTTTTTCATTATGCCCGGACATAACCCCCGAAAGCTGTAGTCCGAGCCTCTGTTGCACGTTTGGGGGTTTATTTGCCTGGCTTGTATGTTCCCCACTTATTGCTTCTCCTGCAGGCTTTTCAGGTGGAGTCCGTGGAGGCCTTGTCTCAATAGTTCTCGCGCGAAGAATCCCTTCTTCAGCATACCCGGACATAACCCCCGAAAGCTGTAGTCCGAGCTTCTGTTGCACGTTTAGGGTTTACTAGCTTTGCAAGAGGGTTCCCTACCTATTGCTTCCCCTGCAGGCTTTTCAGGTGGAGTCCGTGGAGGCCTTGTCTCAATAGTTCTCGCGCGAAGAAGCGTTTGGGGGTTATTTGCTTGGCTTGTAGGTTCCCCACTTATTGCTTCTCCTGCAGGCTTTTCAGGTGGAGTCCGTGGAGGCCTTGTCTCAATAGTTCTCAAAAGAAAAATTCCTTTTTCATTATGCTCGGACATAACCCCCGAAAGCTGTAGTCCGAGCCTCTGTTGCACGTTTGGGGGTTATTTGCTTGGCTTGTATGTTCCCCACTTATTGCCATTCCTGCAGGCTTTTCAGGTGGAGTCCGTAGAGGCCTTGTCTCAGTAGTTCTCAATAGAAAAATCCCCTTTTCACTGTGCCCGGACATAACCCCCGAAAGCTGTAGTCCGAGCCTCTGTTGCACGGTTGGGGGTTTATTTGCCTGGCTTGTAGGTTCCCCACTTATTGTTTCCCCTGCGGATGTTTCAGATGGAGTCCCTGGCGGCCTTGTCTCAACAGTTTTCGCACGAAGAATCCCTTCTTCAGCATACCCGGAAATAACTCCGAAAGCTGTAGTCCGAGCCTTTGTTGCACGTTCGGGGACTAATCCGCGTAACCGAACCGGAAGAAATGTTTCGCCTCGGAATGTATTGTCGTTTTTGGGCGAGACAGGAATAACCCCCAAATTAGTCGTAATCCACCGGGGGATTGCGGATTAGAAGGATTACCCTCCAAAATGCGGATTGCACGGATTAGGATTAGGATTAGCCACGTCGTGATTTTGAAGTGGCCAGAAAATGGAATCAGATGTTCCATCACGAAATGTACATTAGTCTTCTCAAACTGTAAAGTGTGAAGGTCTGCAGATGTGAAGCAGAATACTCTTTGTAGGAATAGCGACGCGAATCACTTCGAGAAGAACAGAAATGCTTGCACGAATAGGAACACAAGCCGGTCCTAGAGAGCACAGTACTATCATGTACGATCCATGTGTATACGAAAGTACTAGGCCTGGCAGTGGTGCAAGGACTACCAGAATGAAGAGCAGAAATGCCAATCATTCTTGCTATTCAAGGCATAGAAAACGCAAGGAGAAAGGAAAGAAAGCACAGAAAGGACAAAGTCAGCCACAAGACACATTGACACGTTGCACTGCACAACAAGTACAGCACAATGGAATACGATAGATACATCCATCAGACTGGTGTTTCACTTCGCATGGCGAGGTGTCTTCTCTGCGAGAGATTACGAGAACAACGAGAACGATGGTCAGAAGCTCACTGTTCAAACGAATGGGTGATTCCGAGTTGTCTACGGAATCTGTGGCATTGAAGTGTGTTTGAATCATGGGTCGCCCCCTAGATGGCCACAGTGGTTTTAACCATCATGGTTGGTCAATGATCAATTGACAATACCACAGCAATTGAATCTAATATCGTCTGCAATGCAACATTTTTTCAGACCTTTAGGGTCAGGCTGCACAGAACTTGAACACATAGTCCCCTCTTGCGAGAGTCGCATTAGCTGAGACGATACGACACCGTACATTGCCAATCAGCCTCTCACCACCTTCATTATAGTGTTGAAATCAGTTCTCTGAGTACAAGCAGGGAAGAGCTTGCAGTGGAAGCTGAGCATGCCATGGGTGACTTCAGTGGATGTCCAACTACTGATGGGAATCCTGTGGAATCAAAAGAACCCTGACCGAAGTTGTCAAAATTAGCGTTGATAACAAACTGCAAACCAGGCACTGGCGGACGCAGTTTCCACCGAATGCAATCATGCAGGGGTTGTTCATGAAAGGTCGGAGGCAACCGTGCACATTTCTTGAAATGCAACTCCAATTTCCCATGACCTGAAAGTCATTGAGCCCACTGTTTTTTCGCGAAAGATGGCTGCAAAAGCGGAGTCGTCTTCTTCGCCCTCTCACTCTTATTCATCCTCTTCATCTCTTTCCTCACTTTCTTTCTTCGTTTCCTCTCCTCTTCATCGTCAGTGCTCATACTGCCACAGTTTTTTGCAGTGATTCAACACATGTTTCATTGCGTGTCTTGCAGGAGTGCTATTGTCTCTGTTTTCAGGTTTTATGTTCCGTTTTGCACAGCACTCCTCTATCTCTCTCTCTCTATCTCTCTCTATCTCTCTCTATCTCTCTCTATCTCTCTCTCTCTATCTCTCTCTCTCTCTATCTCTCTCTCTCTTTCTCTCTCGCACTCTCTCTCTCTCTCTTTCTCTCACCCTCTCTCTCTCTGACTCTCTCTCTCTCTGTCTATGCAATATGTATATTTTTAAATTCACACGCATGTTGTGTATTCAGCCAAGCTTCGACACAAGTATGTGTTGTTGACACAAGGTGTATCTACACACAAGCTTTTAAACAGCACAGTTTTTACAGCATGTTTTTTTTCAATGCTTTTGGCACAAGACCACATTCGTATACAGTACTTCATTTTGCCAATCACAATTTGTGTTTGCAGTACTTTGCCTTCACACCAACACTTTTACTGATCACAGCTTTTTCAGAACCAGGGTTTACATTGGAGAAAACAATGAACCGTGCGGTTCCAGGATAGATTTGCATACAGCACATGAATGACTTCACAATTCCCAAGTAGTTTTCGTTGACACTCTGGATATTCATCCGATGCTTCTTTCATCCCTCTTCCTTTCCCTTCCGACTCCATTTGTGGGCATTGTTTTGGTTTGGACGATGAAGTTTCGACAAGTGAAAGACATTGCCATCCAGCCTCAGCTTTGTACCATTATTCATCACACATTACCGCGCTGATGCCGGTATCCACAAATGCTCAATTTATTGACTCCAAATCAAGAGGCTGAAGAACCCAAACTCTGAGATTTGTCGCACAGCCTGTGATGGCACCATTTCTTAACCTTGATTTTTGCTTTCACTCACTTCTAGGTGAAGATTGCGTTCTGTTTCCTTGGGTGACTTTTGAGAGAGGAAAAACTGAAGGAACAGGAGGAAACTAATGGAAAACTCCGCAACTTTCGGAAGACCGAGAAACACCAGGGGTCTTCGCTCAGGTGCAGTGCTGCAAGTACAGCAGGATGATGAAGATGGACACTTGGGAGTCCGGCCTCAGGTGTCACACTGGGGGCCGGCTTTCTAGTTGTAGTGTGGTGGATAGAGGTATCCCAGGAAGCGCGAGCAACAACCAAGGGGTACCATTTAAGGAGCCTTACACGGCTTGGAGTAAAGAACATGGGGAGCAAGCTGCTTTTGTAGTGGCAACGGCTGAAAGTTCGCCAAAGAAGTCATTACAATTTTGCTATTGTAATCCTTGTACATCAGCAAACAGCCATGGATAGCCATGGCCTACTTGAGAAAGAATCATTTTGCCTGTACCCAATTCACTTGGGGAGATCTGCGGAGGACAAGACACACAAGACAAAGGGGAAACGTGGTGACTGCACCACAGCGGCCTCCACAGGTGCTTCGGGCTGTTGAAAATCACGAGTGAGAGCGCGATCCCGTGCGTCGTGATCGATGGCCAGTTTTTCCCCTTGTTTTTTTCACAAATTGTGCAACAGAGAATTTGCAACATCATTTTCTGGCGAAGAGTTCAGCTTGAAGGTGTATATGTTCAATGGTTTTTGTCATTTTTTGACTGTTCAAATTGGATAATATATACACAACCATTATCGACTTGCTTAACCTGTTGCTTTTGATGGAAATGCTCTTTGGAGTCAAGACTCTCAAGGGTACAAAGCTGTGGGCGAGACGTTGACAGCTACAATTATGCTTAGCGCGGCAAACGCCGACCGAGCATTCGCCACGTGTCACACGTCATGGCAGGTCTTGCAAACGTAAAATGGGACCCAGAGAGGTTCATATGATGTACTGTAAAATTCATGGCTATCTCTAGATCATTGTGGTCGTTTAAGTACACACATATTCTACACATTTTGATTATATATTTCGTAATATTTCGTCATATTATATACGTTATATACTTTGCAGAGCGGCTCCTTGGTTTCATGTTCGAGCACTCAAATTGCACTCAGTTGCCATACTAGGCTGACTTCAAAACCTGAGACTGACTTGAACTCTGACAACAGGCACACAACCAAGTGATTGAGGTCAACAGATGCAGATCATGTTAGCAAGACTTGCTTGGAATCTCAGGTTCATGGGCTCCTTCAGATCATTGGATGAAGTGCCCCCCAGGAAGTCCACCCAGGGGGATAGTAACTGCCTGGTTGGACACATTGGAGCCCTGTGAACCGAAAATGCTTCCGAGCGCCCGAAGAGGTTGCTGACGGTTGCTACTAGCAACTGGAAGAAGCAAAGTGTGGCAACGCAACGGAGATGCACAATTCAGAAAACATCTTTTCTTGGAGTGTAGCAAGGCAAGGAGAAAGCCCAAAGGGTGCTGTTTGACTTCCAAGCCGAAAGGTTTGGCCATGCTACTGGATGTCAGTCCTCTTGTTTTAGCCAAGGCATCCACAAGGCATCAAAAAGCATGGATCTACAGAATGATGGGAGCCCTTGTACAGATCATTCTAATCATTGTTTCGGGGTTTGAACGGGTCTCAACATTTGGACACAGAAGCTTTGAAAAGCATCCTTGGTCCACAGTTTGCTTCTTTGCGTCCAGTTGGATTTTTGTTGCGCAGAGTGAGTGGCGAGGAGAAGCAGATCTTTCATTTGCACATTGGATTGCAGTTGTTTTGCAATAGCAGGGGATGGTGATCACGAACTCATAACTCAAAGCTCAAGCGCTCAGTGCGAATACCCACGGGAACGATCGCACCTTTTTTTGACCATGGACCAGAACTCACCATGTTCAACCTTTCCACAACAAGAGATGTGCTCTCTGAGCCACAAGGTGTACACTGTGATCCGCTGCTGCGGTTTTTCAAGAATTGAGAGACCGTGGAGAGATGTGGGCGCAGTTCACCCAGAGTTAGCAATCCGTTGCTTTCGCACACGGGGCGATGATCAAAATTCTTGCAGCTTTGGACATGCAGAACCATCAGTAGGGTAGAAACCCAACAGTTGACAATGCCGAGATGAAACGAGAATTTTAGAACTTCATGACACCGCACAGTGGATTTGGACAGCAGTGGAAAATCTTATCTTATTCACAGCCTTGATCGAACGTGCTGTCAGAATCAGATTCCTTATCGAAGCTTTGGTTCTTGCAAAAAGTGCTCCAATTTTGATGCAAGTTTGCGTAACTTGCCTTTAACCGCTTTTGACCCGCCATGAGCTTTATGAGCTTCGTGCCCAAATGGCTTCAAGTGACCTTGGTGATCTCCATTGTGGCCGCTACAGTGACTGATGTGGATGATGAATGCCAAGCATCTGAGTGCAGTTTGGAGCTCCTCCACCTGAGAGCGAAGAAGATCAGCCAAGCCGCCGAAGGCCGTTGGGAGATTTGGGGATCGGTGATGGTGCATGGTATTGCGGAGGGGTAGGCAAGGCAACTGATACCCAAAGGTCCTGCTTTTTCTGGGGCGTGAACAAGGTGTACTGCACCTCAAAAAATAGTGGATCATTTTGACAATGATCAAAGGAAGTTTCATAGAGAAACTCCGAGTTACGGATGAGCTAGAAAAGAGAAGAGAAGAGTAGCTCAGAGAAAAGTAGAGAAGAGAAGAGTAGCTCAGAGAAAAGTAGAGAAGAGAAGAGTAGAGAAGAGAAGAGTAGCTCAGAGAAAAGTAGAGAAGAGAA
>VSDK01018926.1:64033-80493 GCA_009767595.1 Symbiodinium kawagutii
TGGGTCGCTGTTTTGTAGGTCGGTCCGGACGCCCTGATCGCTTTATCCTCGCTTTATCGTCGGAGGTGTTCGCATGGCAGGCGCAGCATTTGGTGCATCTTGACCTGCTCTAGGATCACTTTTTCGTGGCTTTGTGCGGGGATCGTACGCGTTGGACTTGCTCTGGGATCGCTTTCCGCACTGGCAGGGCTGTTTCAAGTGATCCTGGCGAAGTCTTGGATCATGACTTTGTGTGGCAGGCGTGGCATTTGGTGCACATGGAGTTGCTCTGGGATCGCTTTCCGCACTGGCAGGGCTGTTTCAAGTGATCCTGGCGAAGTCTTGGATCATGACTTTGTGTGGCAGGCGTGGCATTTGGTGCACATGGAGTTGCTCTGGGATCGCTTTCCGCACTGGCAGGGCTGTTTCAAGTGATCCTGGCGAAGTCTTGGATCATGACTTTGTGTGGCAGGCGTGGCATTTGGTGCACATGGAGTTGCTCTGGGATCGCTTTCCGCACTGGCAGGGCTGTTTCAAGTGATCCTGGCGAAGTCTTGGATCATGACTTTGTGTGGCAGGCGTGGCATTTGGTGCACATGGAGTTGCTCTGGGATCGCTTTCCGCACTGGCAGGGCTGTTTCAAGTGATCCTGGCGAAGTCTTGGATCATGACTTTGTGTGGCAGGCGTGGCATTTGGTGCACATGGAGTTGCTCTGGGATCGCTTTTCGCACTGGCAGGGCTGTTTCAAGTGATCTTGTATTTTGTAGTATTTGGTAATTAGTACGTTGTAATACCTTGTAGTACCTTGTAGTACCTTGTAGTACCTTGTAGTACCTTGTAGTACCTTGTAGTACCTTGTAGTACCTTGTAGTACCTTGTAGTACTTTGTAGTACCTTGTTTTGTCATACTTTGTAGTACGTTGTAGTACCTTGTATTATCTTGTAGTACGTTGTAGTACTTTGTATTACTTTGTAGTACTTTGTCGTAGCTTGTAATACTTTGTAGTACATTGTAGTTTGTTGTACCTTGTAATATTTTGTAGTATTTTGTAGTACCTTGTAGTACGTTGCAGTACTTTGTTGTTTTGCAAAGAAAGGCAGAGAAAGTTATGGAAATTTCCGTCCCGCGATACTAATTGGTTGTTGGGCCCTGCTGCGCGTATTCCTCGTTGGTGTCATTGAAATATTTTGCAGATACGGAGCAGACTGATGTGAGCATTTGAAATACTTTGCTGCTGCTGTGTTTGGCTCTTTTGAATTTGTCCGATGCATCATACTTTTTCATCGTCATAGTTATTCGGTTCACTTCTTTGAATGTATTCAACGTTGCTGATGTTTGTATGTTATGAATTCGCCTTGCTGATATAAGATGAACACTGGATTGTCTTGTACAGCTACCATTGTTGATTGTGGAGGGGGCTTGGCTTCGGAAAGAAAGTTTACTTGAGTTCGCAAGGTTTGTCAAGTTCGTAGGGCTGCTGTTCATAGCAAGTCACTGCTGGCAAAAATAATAAACGACTGTAAAGAAACACTGCGCCCAGTGCTGACGCCTCGTAGACTACAATACACAGCTCAACGACTTTAAACCACAAATTCAGACCTCCAGTCAAGCAATCCACACATTCAATAGTCTGCAAAGAATAGCTACCAAGCCCGAAACCAAAAAAAATGAAAGAAAGTGATGCAACAAGACGATGACGCGCAAAATGACAACAAACCAACGCTAGGCATCTGGATTCAAAGAACACACATCCTTCCCAATCAAAGCCAAAACGAAACACAACCTGGGAAAGCTGCAAACAAACATCTGCCGCACGTTCCTATAGGCAAAACATTCTTTCCAACATCCTATAGGCTCACAATGCTTTCTATTGGAAACTTCCGCCCCCGCCTCGTGCGGGTAATATGTTAAGCCGGTTTGCGTGTAGGTGCTTACAACTTCAGTGACTAAATATTTGTTGACTTGGGCAGAGCCTTTGTGGCTACTGATGCCTATGAGGCAGCATACATGATCCACTGTTGTCCTGGAATTTGGTCCATCAACATGTTCTGCACCATTCAGTTTCGACACATGTTCAGCTTCCATTCTGAACTGCTGACGCTCAGATGTGGCCACAGCAACAAAAAGTCATGAGGTGGAGAATGAGCTTGAAACTCAGGAAAATGGCGGAGTGTGTCTCAAGTATGTGAATTGCCGCAATGGCTTCTTCAACGGAATCCGCTGCAATGGAGGCCGCTACTGCACTAAGTGGGGTGGCGGTGGCCGTGTGTGCCGGAAGTATGTGAATTGCAAAAGAGGATTCTTCAATGGCATCAACTGCCATGGCAGCCGCCACCGTGGCCGCCGGGGCCCACTACAAGTGGCCGAGTATGCCGGAAGTATGTGAATTGCAAAAGAGGATTCTTCAATGGCATCAACTGCCATGGCAGCCGCTACTGTGTCAGCTGGGGCCTACTACAAGAGGGCGAGGAGGAGTCTGCAGAAGGTGCAGAGACCGAGACTGAGGATGCAGAAGGCCCTGAGAACCCGGACACAGACGCCGATCTAGGCAACGTGAACCTCAACCAGGAGGCAGAAAATGATTTGCAGGATGAGGAGAATAAGGGGCACTGCGTGACATGGGCAACTTGCCGCAATGGCTTCTTCAACGGCAAGCGCTGCAGTGGAGGTCGCTATTGCACTAGGTGGGGTGGCGGCGGTGGTGTTGTTGGAGGCCGTAGGAGATGGAGAGGTGGTGGCCGAGTATGCCGGAAGTATGTGAATTGCAAAAGAGGATTCTTCAATGGCATCAACTGCCATGGCAGCCGCTACTGTGTCAGCTGGGGCCTACTACAAGAGGGCGAGGAGGAGTCTGCAGAAGGTGCAGAGACCGAGACTGAGGATGCAGAAGGCCCTGAGAACCCGGACACAGACGCCGATCTAGGCAACGTGAACCTCAACCAGGAGGCAGAAAATGATTTGCAGGATGAGGAGAATAAGGGGCACTGCGTGACATGGGCAACTTGCCGCAATGGCTTCTTCAACGGCAAGCGCTGCAGTGGAGGTCGCTATTGCACTAGGTGGGGTGGCGGCGGTGGTGTTGTTGGAGGCCGTAGGAGATGGAGAGGTGGTGGCCGAGTATGCCGGAAGTATGTGAATTGCAAAAGAGGATTCTTCAATGGCATCAACTGCCATGGCAGCCGCTACTGTGTCAGCTGGGGCCTACTACAAGAGGGCGAGGAGGAGTCTGCAGAAGGTGCAGAGACCGAGACTGAGGATGCAGAAGGCCCTGAGAACCCGGACACAGACGCCGATCTAGGCAACGTGAACCTCAACCAGGAGGCAGAAAATGATTTGCAGGATGAGGAGAATAAGGGGCACTGCGTGACATGGGCAACTTGCCGCAATGGCTTCTTCAACGGCAAGCGCTGCAGTGGAGGTCGCTATTGCACTAGGTGGGGTGGCGGCGGTGGTGTTGTTGGAGGCCGTAGGAGATGGAGAGGTGGTGGCCGAGTATGCCGGAAGTATGTGAATTGCAAAAGAGGATTCTTCAATGGCATCAACTGCCATGGCAGCCGCTACTGTGTCAGCTGGGGCCTACTACAAGAGGGCGAGGAGGAGTCTGCAGAAGGTGCAGAGACCGAGACTGAGGATGCAGAAGGCCCTGAGAACCCGGACACAGACGCCGATCTAGGCAACGTGAACCTCAACCAGGAGGCAGAAAATGATTTGCAGGATGAGGAGAATAAGGGGCACTGCGTGACATGGGCAACTTGCCGCAATGGCTTCTTCAACGGCAAGCGCTGCAGTGGAGGTCGCTATTGCACTAGGTGGGGTGGCGGCGGTGGTGTTGTTGGAGGCCGTAGGAGATGGAGAGGTGGTGGCCGAGTATGCCGGAAGTATGTGAATTGCAAAAGAGGATTCTTCAATGGCATCAACTGCCATGGCAGCCGCTACTGTGTCAGCTGGGGCCTACTACAAGAGGGCGAGGAGGAGTCTGCAGAAGGTGATGGACAATGATCACAAGCGGCTAGAAAAGCATAGCAGCCTTTACTTTTGAATGGAGCTTGAACGGAGCTTGTTTTCAGTTTTCAACGCCGTGAACTCCAAAGGGCATCCTCCAAAGTGCATCATCCATAAGTTGATGAGCAGAAAAGAATCTCGATGCAGTCTCTACTGTGGCTGCAGAGCTTGTTCCATTCAATGCCAATGGTGAGATGCGTGTGGACTCACTAATGACTGCATTCACTGCATTCGCCGCATTCACTGCATTCCTGTGCACTCTCCAGGTTCCTTCAGAAATAGTTTCTCGAAGCCAACACGTTCAATATATCAGTGGCAGGATTTTGACCTGCATGACTTCCATGGAACTCAATTGAGGTGCTTTTGTGCACGCAGAGACTCCAAGTGTAGGACTTCTTTGTAGCAGAGCTTGACAACAGCGCTTCTTTAGAAATCATGTTCATGAGATTCACACAGATTCACAAGTTGAACACAACGCAAACCTACGGTGATCGTGTCCCCCTAGTGGTGTACCCCATTGTGCCGTCGCGTTTGCTCTGCGCTGCCAAAGCCAGGCCACAAATGTAGTGGGGACACGTCAGGAATGTCAGGATATGTCAGGATCCAGGTATTCTTGGTATTTTTCTCTTTTCTCTTAAGATGTTTGGCCTCCGTTTCGTGGAATCATTTGGGAAAGGGTTCATTAAAGGGCCCCTTTGGGATGGCACAGTGCTCGTTGAAAATAGTATTGGTTTGGTTTGGAAGCTCAGCCCGATGTCTTTAGATATGCAACAGCACTCTGCGAGGTCATGACGGATGACATGCGCCTTGGCTGAGCTGTGACAGTGCCGTGGCAACTCCGTGGTAGAGCTCCCACGACACGTCTGAGTAAACTCAGCATGTTTTCCCAAGTAAACTCAACATGTCACAGATAAGTTTGTTGTTTACCTCGAAATCAGTGACACGATAGGAATGACACAACTAGAAACAGCAGATGCCCAGCCTCAGGAAAGAGGCGCGCGAGCGCGCCCGAAAGCGGGCCGCGGAGAGGGAACACAATGTGACTCGGCAGTGAGGTCTGGTGGAGTGTGGTTGTTGGAGTTGTTGGATGCTGTTTGCTGTTTGCTGTTTGCTGTTTGCTGTTGCTGTTGCTGTTGCTGTTGCCGTCGCCGCCGTCGTTGTTGTTGTTGTTGTTGTTGTTGTTGTTGTTGTTGTTGTTGTTGTTGTTGTTGTTGTTGTTGCCGTCGTGGTCGTCAGAGTCGGCGTCGTCGTCGTTAGCCTCGGCGTCGTCATGGGCATCGGGGTCTTCGGGGTTGTCGTCGCTGTTGTTGTAGTCGTGCTGAGACGTGGCGGGTCATGGTGAGAGGTGGTGAGTGGTGAGTCGTCGTCTTGAGTGGCCTTCGCCGGGCTCGTCACTGTCGTTTGCAGATCAATGCTGCGGTTTATCATTTGCACAGTTCGATTCAAGTGCCCAGCAGCTTGACACTTGCACGGTCTCATGCTCTGAGGCTTACATGATGGATAGATGCTGGGCTGCTCTAAAAATGGACTTCGATATGGCCTTGAAATGGCTTGAAATAGCAAGATAACTTAGAATCTGAACGTCCAGCGTTCAGCGGAACCAGTCCAAAAACCCTAGCAACTAGTAGTGTAGAGGAGTGAGTAGCTTCATGAATGTGGGGGATTCCTGCGCTTCACAAAGTCCTAGCTTCAGAGACACACCGCAAATTCTCAGAAGTGTTTCTTGACACTTGGACCGTTGGACCATGTTCTTCTTTGAGGATACCATGAGCTTGACAGAATCAAGAAGGAGGTACTGAGGGGTGATGCCCGGGTGATGTCAGCACATTTTGCCGTGTCAATTCGTCGTAGGGTACTAAGTCTTGTGGTCCATCTTCATCATTCGCCAACATAGACTGAGTACATGTCACACGTCGATGGCTTTCTCATGGCCACTTGACACAAAAGGTCGTTTTGTTGTTTGCATCATGCAGGCAGAGGACAAAAAGAAGAAAGAGCAGGCAAGTTGATGCAAGTTTCCAGATTTAGTTTCATGGAGCCTCGAAAGGTGTTGGCTTGTGCAGCAAACTCTTTGCGCACAAGACGGCCTTTGAACCGGCTTGTGCTTCGCCAGGTAGAAAAGGAAGCTGCCACTTGGAAAAATCTTGGATCCATGTGGATCCACTTGGATCCACTTGGATGATTTTGGTAGCTGTGGAAGTTGCTTCCAGTGTTGAACCTTGCAGCATGGCACCTGGGACCTGGGCAGATGGGTTGCTCTCTCACAGTGGATCTCAGCATGCGAGGCTCTCAAGCGAAAGGTGGCCGAAAAATTGGCCTTGGAGGCGATGGGTGCTGAATGGTGCTGACAAATGGGCAGCCATGATTCAAATCACATGAATTGTTTGTAAATCATTGTAAGTCCAAATTTCGATATTTGATTCATTTAATTTCAAGTATAGTGTTACTATATAAGTTTCATCTAATTTCAAGTATATAGTTGCTATGCAGTTGATAGTTGATATATTTAGATTTCAAGTTGAAATGATGCCCTGGTTTTGGCCAATGAACAGATTGATTTTGACTCATCTCACGGCCGAGGCGCGGCCGCACAAGCTCTTCGTAGCGGGTGATCCAAGGGGTCACTTAGCACCTCGGCTGCGGTGCAGTTGCGTTGACAGTTGCGTTGAGCTGGTGTCCCATCGAGGGATGCTGCAAACCCTTGGTTTCCATCACGGAAATATCTTGAGTGTTGGCACACAGCTTGCCTATCCTCTTTTTTTGAAGTTCTTGTGCTTGGTTGTTTCATTTTTCATTCATGCTCGTGTTTATGTGATTGTTTGGATTCTCTCCGTGTGATTTCTGGCAGTTCAGTCGGTTGTTCAAGCCTTTTCCCAGCCAGTTTGTACATCCTCACAGGAGAAGCTGTTCGCAACAGCACAGGCCCTTTGCAGTCGCTCCTGTTTACCGCCCAATGGGCAGCTTAGTACATGGATCGCAGCTGGTGGTGGATGGGAACTGGACAAGCTGTTTGCCATGGACACGGTGAAGTCACTGCCTGAAAAGTCTCACTGGCGCAGGCCCAAGCAGCCAAAGTTGGTGGTATCGAGGCACCGATCCGCATGACATGTACCAATATCAGGATGTTGGGAATTCATGTTTTTGATTCTTATGGATCACATTCATCTTCATACATCTTGGATATCCTGATATATGATAATATATGTAGTGTTTTCCTCTTCAAGAGAAGACACGCTGCTGACTTAGACAACCTGGACCAGGTACGGAGGGACGGTTTGTTGCAATTGCATACGTGCCAGATGCATTATGAGAGATTCCGTAGTCAAATGTGCTGGTGCGCAGCGATATTTATTGCTTGGGTATAGCAATCTAGAACCCAAAAACCGTGCTTTGTCACCCTAAGTCCTAGGTAGCAACAGTTGTATTTGCCTTTGTTTCCGTCTCGTTGCTGGCACAAAAAATCATTCTTGACCATCCTCGATGCTGATATAAACAGTACCTGAAGTCTTGATTCTCCACACTGGAATTTAGTTTTTCTAAGAAAACGGAGTAATCATGGATACATTGTTATTAGTTGTAATATCATTGTTGTTATGATATAAACTTAAGAATAAATAATCTAGATGATTTGCTTGGAATGGCTTCACCATAGGCACCACCTTGAAGTTGGCTTCGGCAACGGTTTCAGAAGGGGAACACAGTGGGGCTTGAGACCTTGATGGCGTGGTCGTTGGGAAGGCACTTTTATGCGTCGGCCGCTTGCTGCCAGATGAGGCCGAAGGAGCTGTCGGCTGAGGCTGCTGTAGGCTGGCTGTATGAGATATGAGTAACGCGGGGAAACGGCGACGACTTCGGTGTGAAGAAGCTGAGGCTAATGTCCGAAGTCCCCCGTTTTTCATCAAGGTCTTCAAATTGTGGTGATTTGAATCGACAGCGCCGTACAAGCTAAGTCTGAAGATGTTTGTTTCCAGGAGGTATGTTGGCATACCTCCGTGGAGAGAAGAAACCGCCTCTGGAGCAACTCAGCTTTGAACTCGCTGCAGTACCAGTATACTGTGGAGACTGAACGTGGATATGCGGGTGAAAGCGCTGAATTCCTACTCTGAATGCTCGCCCGGTGCTGATGTGAAGATGTTACATGAACGGTGCATGCTAAGACACCAACCTTGGAGAGTAGCAATGGCATTGGCTGTGATTTGACACCAGGGATTCTTCACATCACCATATGTCCCCACCTGACTGTTCTTCAACAAGTCGTTTTGGAATGTCTCGGATGGAGTGATGTTAGATCCATAATGATCCATCTCAATAAACCTTCTATTGAATGGTAAATCACCATCTATTGAACTGGTCCAGTTCATTAATGGATCCACCATTGCTAACCATCAACCATGATTGTTGGTTATCCCGAATTATCCCCTATTGATCACCATGATCAACCATTGTTCACCAGCTTGATATTGTGGATCACCAGCTTTATTAACCATTATCAACCCCATTGTTTACCCTTATCACATATTGTGGATCTATTGCACTTAGAGCTGAAGCGGCAAGCTGAGGACCTTCTTCATCGACAGCAACGCCGCGTTGCTTCAGGCAGCTCCCCTGGGCCGCGGGGAGCTTAGGGACAGGGCACGTGGAAGACGAAAGAACAAGAGTGACGGAGCAATGTCGTATTATTACTATACATTATTGTTGTATACTATACTAGTACTATATGCTATTATTTCATGTATACAATCATACTACTTGTAATAGCAACAACAATATATAGCAACAGTATATGACTTGCTGCAAGTACAACCACTGGATTTGGCAGGGTTCCGGAAATTCGATTCAGCACAGCAAGTAAGAGTGATTTCCACCACTCTGAGAGGATGTCTCTCGTTTTTTGAGGTGAGCATTGTTCAAAACTCCTCGTAAAGCATTTCGGTAAGCAATTTTGTTTTCACTGCTCAGCTCAGGCACCTTGTGTGAAAACCTGCACTTCTTGGGTGGCTACGGGGTGAAGACGTGCCTTGGCTGCATGGGGAGAAGCTGGGAGCTGCTGGGAGCTTCTGGGAACTCGTTTTACGGCCTCCAGGATTTGCGGTTTGCGCGTAGCGTTCCTCTCGGGCCACTATGATCCTGCCAGGAGCGGCCAGGGCTCCAGGTTTTGCGAAGGAAACTTCAAAGATCTAAGCATAGGGAAAACAATGTAAAACACAGATAGAGAGAATGATGGAAACATTTTATAGATTTCACATATCATTTCTATTCATTTCTTACATCACTTTATATTGATGATGGGTTTTGTCCATGGATTTAGAAAATCAGGGGTTGTGGAGTGTGCCATTTGGGGGTCTCGCGGAAAGTCGCCATGGGCTGCATTGCAGAGTACGTATCCGCAATGACTCTTCTTTCCTGGAAGAGTTAGCGCACTTTGGTACCATCCAGCTATACCAACGAGTTTTACGAACTGCTTAGCAACTAGAGAACGAACTGGTGAGCAAGTGATTCTGACTGTTGTAACTCGCCAGTCAAACCATCCTGGAGTATGGAAATTGAACCATCCACAAAAGTTATTTTGAACATGGGGGATATCTACTCAAGGATGGTTATGCTATCTATCCAACATCTTTTCACCAAGACCCATAGGGCTGCGGGTCAATACCCTGTAGCCCTGGTGAACATCTAATAAATCACCACAACAGTCGAGCTGTTGGGATGTTCAGTCACCCATGGCTTTTGTATGGTCGGTACTGGGTCATTCATTCATAGGGAGTCATATACCCATGGGGTGAGATTTTATTTACTCCGGATTGACTATAGCTGCTAGCTGACCATAACCGCTGGTTGTAGACAGATTCTATACTAACATCATTTAACCATAACTGCCAGCTAACATCAGTTGACAACAACTAGCCAGTGATACTATCGTTTGGATGTTTTCCAAAATAGGGAACCCCAAGAATGGTTAGTTTCTTAATGTAATATGGTTCATATTGGATGATTTGGGGGTACCCCCATTTTGAGAAACCATCGTTTAACCATAACGCATATGAACGAACTGCTTCTGCAGGTGTTGGATCCCTTCCAAGCTGAGAGCTGCCAGGTACGACCGTTCCGATGCGGATTTCGTGGGAGGAGCCTTCACGGCGCGGGCAGTGAACAACCTCAGGCACCCGGGCAGATGGCAACCAGTTCACCATGAAAGGCTGGATGGTTTTCCATGGTTTTTTCGATGGTTTCCTTGTGGTTTTCCTATGGCTTTTCCCATGGTTTTCATACGGCTTTTCCCATGGTTTTTATCATGGTTTTCCTATGGAACAGAAGCAGTTTTTGGGAGGTCAAATTTCTGGACCCACATGGACGCTCAGAATGTCTCCATTTGGTCATTCAGTTCTCATTGATGCAACATTCTTTGTGCTGGCTTTTTTTAGGTGCTTGAAAACTCCAAGTGCAGAAACATATTGAATCTAGAGTTCTGTGCCGAGATGATTTGGAGATATTTGGAGTAGGATTCTTCTTCCCAAAGTTGGAACTTGATGTGCAGTCCTTGGCTGTCCAGGCGTGTGGTTGCAGAGGACAAGTGGAAGCGCCCCTTGGATCAACTTGACACTGCAACAATGGCCTTGACAGTGGAAGGCTAACTCTGCTTGGCCGTCAAATATCACTTCTTTGGTTGACAACGGTTCTTCGTCACATTTCACTTTCACGGAACACACCGTATTCTAGATGTATAATCAAAGTGATCGCTTAGATTGTTCCCAGCTAATTGCAAAAAAGTTAAAAGAAGCTTGGTCGGACCACAACAAGCGAGCTGCTGTTTGCAATGGGATTTGAACTAGTGCCAGTCGGACCCATCCTTGCATTTGTGGGTCGTATCCTGACACTTGCATTTTATGACCCACCCCCCTGTTAGTTAGTTGGTTCGTTTGTTAGTTAGTGAGCTTGTTAGTTCCGTGATGACCCAACCCCCTGTTTGTTTGTTTGTTTGTTTGTTTGTTTGTTTGTTTGTTTGTTTGTTTGTTTGTTTGTTTGTTTGTATGAATGGACCGAGGTGGTGTCGATCTTTTACTCACGGCTGCTTGGCCATCGGGATTGGATCAAAAGCTTGAGGAGGGATTGGGACAAAACCTGAGGGCCAAGGAGGGCTTGGAAAAAAGTTGGTTCGTTCGCAAGTAGTTCATGTTCTAAGATTCTGCAATGATTCAAACTCTGGCAAATGATTTCAATTGAAGTACGAATGAGTTCTACAAACTTACGTCTGTTTGTCGATGATGTCATGATGATGCATGATGTTTGACCACTAGTGTTGGTTATCATTTCCCTGTTATGAAGCAATTACTTTCCTAAAAGATAGGGATGTTCCTATGCTGCTTGGGGGTGGCACTCAGGCTTAAACCATTTGCTACAAAGACACGTCTGATGCAGGACGCAGCGAAGCCTGGCCAAGTGGCCGAAGTGCGGCCATGGCAGGCTCTGCTTTGGCACAAGTGCAAAACGTTTCGGATGATATACTCTTTACAGATACTCTATACATCCATAACATTCCATGACTACATCCATACAAATTTACACATTCATCCTGGGTTGACAAAGTATGAAGACCGGGTGAAAAATGTGTGATGAGAATGGGATGAGTTTGCAGCTTCCTGCGGACCTCGGAACAGGAAGCAGCTGCCCCTCCGATCGCTGAACTCTGCGGTGCTTTGGAGCCTCGCTATCACCTCTTTGGCACCGCGGACCTTTTCTATCAGCGGCCGCCCTTCAAGGTGCTGATGCAAATTGGCATCATGGCACGGGTCGCTGGTTTCAGAGACTTTGTTGCAGGCCCCCAGGCGAGAGCATCCGTGCCGCTGTATAGGCGGGGGAACAGCACTGATCATGAAACATTCATTGAATCATTCATTTAATCATGTTTATATAATCATATTAAATCATTCAGATTTACGACAGCAACCTATTTGAGATTTTCCAGATCCATTTCCATCAGCTCGTGCTCTCAGTGACTCACCAGGCCTTGGCTTCGTGGCCTCGAAGCGAAAGTGGCTCCATGCGTTGTCGTGGGCAGCTCAAGGTGTCATGGCATCTCACAGGGCAGCTGATAGCAGGTGGTGGTAGCAGGTGGTGGTAGCTGCCCTGGTAGCTGCCAGTGATTCAGCTGAAGCATTTCAGGCTGATCCCCTAAGGCTGAGCCCAATGGACTGCATGAAGAGGGAAGATTTACGACAATTGCCAGCAGGCACTGCCTCCAGTTCTTTTGTTGGACGCTCCGACTTCTCAAACGGATATGTTTCAGGTTCTACAAATTGACAGAGAACAGCATATTAACATGGTGTGCAGGGTTGCTTTGGAAATCTGTCAATGCATTTATGAGTCTGGAGATCATTTGTTTCAGGCACCACAGCTTGCCCTTTTCCAAGACGAGAGCTGGAGGCTAGGACTGTGTGCCAGCCATTGCCTCCAATCCTTTGCAAGGACTGGTAAAATTCGAACAGATGCACTGAGCGTTGCTGTACTCCAGTTTCAGGCAACAAAAGAGGACAAAGAGCACAAATCCTTGGCCAAGGCAAAGCTTTGATTTGATCAGAAACAAAGTTTTAGCGGGTGGGAGTTCGGAGTTCGGAGTTGGTGTTTCCGAAAAATGGAAGGCAACTTTTTCAGATCTGTTTCAAGCGCCCGAACAAGCTCCCTCCATCCTCTCAGGGGATTGGAAGTGCCAGGATGAAGATCTGGGCGAATCGGCCTTAGAGGCTCTGAAGAACCAGGACCTTTCAGCCTGGCGCCGATACTCTGAGCAGTTGAAGGACCGCTGTTGCAACGAGGGCTGGGCCCCCCGAAGTCCCAGTGGAAACTCCATTTGTCAGAGACTTCATGGGGTCAACATGGGTTGATCCATGTTGATTCATGTTGATTCAGTGGTTCATTTGGTTGGATCTGATTGGATCTGATTGGTTGCTTCGGGAGCAAGTCTCGTGGCTGCGAGAGTACTGGGCCGGCTAATTGGCCGGTCGGGATGACAGCTTGTTGCAGCATAGCCACAGAGACCGCCATGGAACAAACAAAGACTGGGGTGAAGTTGATTTGTAGATATTGTAGCAATTTGTAGCCATTCTTCTACAATCCTTGTTCTGTCGATTCTTGGGATGTTGGGGTGAAGGTCTGGTACCCACAGCCATTTGTGTTTGCATTTTGTGAACGCGAGGATAGCGTTGTGTGGGTGGGCAACGCCAATGCTGAGCCACCTGCTCAAGCAAGAAAGAAGGCACTCAGATCAAGTTTGCTGGGGCACCTTGGTACTCTTCCCTTCTCGCTGAAAAGATATACCTGATTGTCATGGTATATCCAAAGTTCTCGTGTTTCGTTTCGGAGACCGTTTGGCTCGGTTGCACCAGGCCTTTGGTTAAAGAGTGGCAAACCAGTGAGATATGGTACCAGAAATGGATGGATCATAGACTTGCCAGACCTTTCATCAGAAATGGATGGATCCGTTTTTCCACATCAACTCCGCGGTGAAATCTTCTCCACCAATCTCCCCTGGGATCAACTTGACCAACGGATTGGGATGAGTGCAGGCTCGTACCGACGATGACGGCGAGAGACGCTTCGAGTACGAGAGACGCTTTGAGAACAGCATGGCCAGTCCTGGCACCGCTTCGCCAGTGTCCAGCAAGGTGCAAGGGGGGGCAATGGTGGGGAGCCATTGGGAGCTTCTACCATTGTTATTCGCCCCCGGGGAATCTGCTGGTTTAGTGGGAAATCTTGATGTTTTCAGGGGTGAAGTAGTTGATAGTGGTGCTGGTAGGCAGCCATAGGGGTACAAACACAGTGGAACAAGGAAACCTGACGAGCTATTGGCAGACAATATAGGACGCAGAATACCGAGTTGGAACGCACCAGACATTATCATCCGGCTTTCGTCCTTGAATTATACCCAGGTCAGCCAATTGTCACAACAAATGGGGGGTACTACCAACCTCATAGTAGGCTTGGATTGTTTTTTCGATTCGTGAGGAAAAATCCAAAGAGTCCAAGTTTGATGGATGAACATCCCACGAGAAACAAATAGCAACATACCTGTATCATGCTATTCATTTTTTTGGATATGAGAACCGTTGAGAACCAACATGAACCAACTGGTTTTTCCTGAGGAGGACGACGAAGACGACGACTCTCCAGAGGCTTGGGCTGACAAAAATGGGAGCAGGCTGTTGGTGTTGCAAGTTGGTGTCGGTTTATGTGAGATTGAGGATTTGAAAGCCTTTGAGGGCTGGTTCAAAGTTGAAACCTACAGTGGTTATTGATGTTGGGAAAATTCATGAAGACCTTAGTCAGCATCACCATACTTGGTATATATAGAGGAGTACCATCATCCATGCATGCCGAAGTGACGCCAGAAGTGGCGAAAGAATAACCAACCCAAAAGGGGGGGCGACACGGCAGGCATTGGCTGCAAGAAAGGTGGCACAGGAGCCTTTCAGATTTTAGCTTCGTGATGTCCTGCTTTCGATGAGGTCATGATTATGCATGGAGGCTGCTGGGCTCAGCATAGTAGGCCTGAATACCCATGTCACGGATACACAGTGGTGTTTTTTGGCGTTCTGCATCAGCTTGTGGAAATAAAAGAGAACATTTTCTGACATTTCCCTCAAATTTCACCATCGGCTACATTTATCTACTGGACCTTGCGATACTTTGAGCATTTTTTGCTGTTTCCAAGTGGTCTTTTCAGTGTGGTCGTGACCGTCGGTGTGAAGGAGAACCTTGGCAAACCACCGGGGAAAGGCATCGTGCCTGGGCTCAAGCCATCAGTTTGATTTCTAGCTGAGGAGTGCCCCCAAAACCACGGCAGTTGTTTGCTTCTTTGGCTCACTAGATCTGACGCTTCTTTCAAAAGTTAGGAAGGCTTGATTTAGCAACAAAGTTTATGGGCAGAAATCACGTCAAAGTTTCTGGCAGATTGAGGGTGGCTTTTCGTCAGCATTTTCTTTTGCCAAGGTGCGCTACACCTTCAGAGACGAAGGCCTTTTGGGCATCCGACTGTCTCGAGATGTACCGCCATGGATCTTAGAGGCCGGGCGAGCGCAGGAGACAGGGGATGAAAGGGGCTGCTTCCGTATCTCATCTCCCATCATCTTTCAGCTTCGTTAGGAGTTCTGAGATACTGCAGTGAATGCTGGGATGCCATCCGTTTCTTGAATGGATGGCTTCATTGCAAAGCTGTGATTTGAGCGATTTGAACCATCCCAAGCTTTTGGTTCTCCGGTTGGTTTGTCCAGGAGTGGTTACCTGTTGCCCCCAATGCTGCAGATGATCACCTTTATCCTTGGATGCGATGCACTTTCCAAATTGATAGGGATTCCAAACACTAGGTCGCCACGAAAGCTCGTAGCTTTGAGCGGCTGGGGCCAATACATTCGTTACCACAATCATCACATATCATCACCATTTACCATCATTTATCACCACTCACTATTATTTCATCATGATGTATTCGAACATGCACCATGTTTGTCCTCAGTCACCACCATAAGCAATTTTCTATCATGAATCATTCACCATCATTGCGCCATCATTTGTACAGCATTTTTGTCATCAATGAATCATTCACCAACACAACCCCCCATTATAAACAGCCAGCATTTACTGCAGTTTGATTATCATTAACGAGCAAACACCATGTAAATATTATCATTCACAGCCTTTCTATAAACATAAACAATCACAAACCAGTACAAATCATCAACTCACCAGCGATTTCACCCGTAGAAATACAGGTACAAATCATGATTTACCAGAATAGAATAGAATAAATCAGTATAAATCGCCATGTAAATGATGAATATCTGAATATCATTGAATATCAGTATAAATAAAGTACAACAATAAAAAATCACCAGTTTTCAATGGTTGAAGCCTTGACGCCTTTCGTTGCCAGGTTCGTGATGGCACCTTGGCAGCGCGGAAGGCTCCAAAGGTACCACTGGGCGGTGTTCCTTGGCCCGTGCTGTGCTGGCGAGCACCGGGTGCTGCAGGAGTCTCTTCAACGAAAGGAAGATGTGGGAAGATATGATGATATATACTGATGATATGATATGATATGATATTATATGATATGATATTATATGATATGATGTTGGTGATACAGTGGTAGGCTATTGTTGATAAAGCAAATAGATGCAAATAGTTTCAAATATTTCAAATATCGCCATTGCAAAGAAACGTATATATATATATATATATATGTATAATTGTTGATACCAGTTGTTGTGACAACAGGATATGTTAGATTGGGATACGCTGGGATCCATATGGGGAATGCTCTAGATTCAACCAGCAGAAGTAGTAGTAGTAGTAGTAGTAGTAGTAGTAGTAGTAGTAGTAGTAGTCGTAAGAGCAGGACAACTACTACTACTGCTGCTGCTGCTGCTGCTGCTCCTGCTACTACTACTACTACTACTACTACTACTGCTACTACTACTACTACTACTA
>VSDK01018926.1:84690-108825 GCA_009767595.1 Symbiodinium kawagutii
CGTGTAGGATGCTGCAGATCATGTGCAATGGGTCTGTCCGCGCGTTTTGCAAACCGTGGTCCGCATCTGCATGGTGGACCGGGAGACGGCAAGATGTGCCTTCATTGACTACGGCCAGGAGCGGGGGCTGTGGCAAAGCAGATATCTGAGTCTCCAGTGAGTCCATCAGTGCACCCCAACCTTCATTTCGGGTTTTCTGTGGCTCAAGATGACCATTGACATCAATTGAGTTAGGTGCAGGGATTCATGGATGGCCTTTTGGCCGAGGGCAGCGCAGGGAGATGCTGCTTTCATCCTGGGTGTTGCTGAAAGCTATTGACCAATTATATAGCTCCGTTGTCAAGCATTGGTACTGAGTTGGTTATGAGTTGTGCCGTTCCTTGTTACGAATCATCATTACTCAGTTGGTTGTCAATTGTAATTTATATTCACTTATTAAACATTAGTCCAAATGAATAGCACTTATATCTCACAGCCATTATTTCTAACCATAATTGGTCAGCATGAATCCACCAGATGCGGAGGAGAGGTATGTCCCTAGCAGCTCATCGGATGCGCGCTGTGTCCCTACAGCTGCTCAGCTCACAGCCGCTGCACCCTCTGGGCTGCCAGCACCTTGGCGGCATCCAGTGATCCAAGTGATTGACACGCTGCTTCAGCTCACCGAATTTCACCACTTAGTAGGGAATGGAATCATGAATGAAATCATAAATGAACACGGTGGCAATTTATGAATTGTCACAGGTTTCCACCGCACTGAGGAGATTTTCCTACTGCTGAAGCCGGGTCACTATGATATCCTCGTACCACGAGATGCTTCCCTGAGATTACTGAGGCGAGGGTTCATCTTGGAAGGACTAGGACCAGGACACCCATCAGCCAGTTGGCTCTCTGTGCAAAGGTAGGCAGTTCGCGTTTTTTTCTTTAAGCGGATCATAACGGTTTTTGAAGTTATCATGTAAAAGAACACACAAAAAATTGAGCAAGAAGATGCAAGAAGTGAGTTGGTGCATCATTTCTAGAGCTGATAACGCTTGTTTGTTCCAATGGAGTTGTTTGAGACCTTGAGGCCTGAGATGAAAAGCCACGCTCAGGTCCGGAAGGGTTGGAGGAAGGATTCCAAGTCAGATACATCTAAATTCACACAGGAAAAGCAAAGCTCAAGTCTGCAAGGTAGACCAAAACGCAAAAACCAAAGATCTTCTACGCCGAAAACTGACGTTTGATTTTTGCTCCTTGCAGTACTTGAGAAGTGCAACTGGTGTAATCACACGGGGAATGCCTGTGATTTTGTGTGTCTAGAGTCTAAAGTGTCATGGTAAGGTGGGAACACCTGTTAAGAAAGCAGAAGACTCGGGATTCTCCAGGTTGGAAACGGAAACAGCTCAACACGGTGGAAACTGATGGAAACCGCTGGGAGAGATCCCAGTTGTTGCTTGGGGCAGTTGTGGTTGTGTGTCATGGTGGTGACTGCTTCATGAAGGACTTGGGGGAGCTTTGCGGCGGCTTCAGGGCAGTCATCAGGCCCGCCAGATCAATCCAGATCACCTGTCTTTGAAGTCAAAACAGTCAGGTGTTCAAACAGAAGTCTTGCTTTGGAAATCTTGTGCTCAAGACTTCCAATATTCAAGGCGTTTCCTGTCAACATCAGGTGTTTGGAAGAGAAGTTGGTCAGCGAGCTGGCGAGTCGGAGTGGCCGGAAAGAACTGCAGAAGGACCTGGATGTGTTCCAGGGACAGTTGATGAGTGTTGCTGAGTTTGCATCAAGCTTGGACTTAAAGTAATCAATCTCCAAGTCATCAGCAATTCAAGAGGAAATTTGACGAAGTCCCACTTTTCAATCATTGATGTTGGTCGAATGCGAAGGATGTCCAGCCGGCAGATCAGTTGGATTTCAGATGTTTTGGCGATTGGATCTCAGGTTTTGGAGCCTCTTCACCACATGTTGCAGGCCTGGACATTGGACTTCGGTGACAGCTGGTGTGCAGTGGCTTTGGCAGGGCTAGGCATGGCCAGTAGGCAAACAAGACCCGAAACATTCCGAACCATTTGAAGTCGGAGATTTTGAGATTTCAGGCCTCTCCACAAGCAGAGATATCTGCTATGCGAGCTTTCCTGCCAACACTGGATGATTTTCTGCACAATGTGCAACGTCAAGAGGCGCGCTCGGCTCACCCTGGTAGATGAGCAAATTGGTTGTTGAGGTGTCGCGGTCGAAGGTTTTTAATGATTTAGTCAAACTCAAACTAATTCGCAGCTTTGTTGATCCCACATGAGTAAATGAAAGCGTATCAGCACCCCATTTGCATTCCAAGCGCCCACTTGATTGTCAGCTTCCTTTTTGAAAACAGAATTGAGCTCTGTAGAAAACGGAAGGCAGAGACATCTCCAAATGGACGCTGGGATTTGTTCCCAGGTCGAAGGACCTCGGCCAAAGCTTGCAGTGCGAAAACCAGACCGCAGACCAGACTGTTGCATTTGCATCAAGAACAACGCAGAGATCACTGCGAAGTGTGTCTCGGAGCCAACCTACTTGTAGCTACAAGTTGGAATGTATCAGTCCGATCTAGTACGCCTAGCCTGGCCCGGTCCTTTGTGGAAATCAATCGACCAATCATCATTCATGATGTAATGAAGCGGCACTTTGAGAGAGCACTTGGAGAGATCCCAAACAGCAAACTCAGTGTCCAGATCCCTAGGTGGATGTTCATATCATCGAAGCTGCCTGGAGAGCTACGCGAGAAGCAGCACATCATGGAGCCAATTAGGCTGCAAATTGCACAGGCAAGCAGCGGAGAGCTTGGAAGTTGATCTTAATAATCATCCTCTGATTTGTCATGAGTGGTCATCTTCGTATTTTCATGTTGAACAAGTTGATCATTGTCATCATGGTCATCTCTCATCGACCCTCACCTAGTTGAACGATCGATTGAAAAGCACTGGAGGGTACGTGATCGTGCATTCCCCTCATTTTGCGGCATTTGTCCCCCTCAAGTTTGGATCGACCATCCCCCTGATTTTTGGAATGCTTAATAATGGTTAGACAAAGACACAGCATATCTGACGCTGCACCTATTGGGAACATATCAAATATGTATGCAATTATTTGGACCGATAGGTTCCTATATCCCGTTTTGTACGGTATCAGTATTGGATGATGCTCAGTGTGTGCAGAAATGCGCGGGGAATGGCAGGAATGGGGGGAAAAAAATCTTTTGCAAAAAGCAGTTGCGGTCAACTCCATTCCTAGAGATAGCTCTTTTCAATCCAGTGGGATCACCGCCGGAGCACGGTGCACTCAGCAAGATGAGGGGTAGCTCTCCTGTGTCCACAGAGAAGCTGTAGTAAAAGTAGCATGGCAAGAGGCAGAAGACAGTCGCAATTCATGAGACATACATTCAATATCCCATTCAATTACATTCATGATCCATAAATATCCATAGAATGTTTGGCAAAAACTTATTGCTGTGCACAAGGTGTTCTAAGCCTTCAGCCAGTTGCAAGCATCCAGCCTGCGCCTGTAGATCTCCCGTGCCCGATTGGCGCCATGTCCCTTCCCTAACCCCAACCCTCGTCGCCTGTCCCGGCCCCCAAAGACACTACATGGAAGACAGGATAGTTGGATGATGTTGGATTTTGGGAGGTTGGATGTCAAACGAACGGGTCCTGGCTCATGCCCCCTGCCTCCTTGTCCCCATGTCCATTCCCTAAGCCCTGTCCTTGTGCAGGCCCCCGAAGATCCTAAATGACAGGGAAGATGTGGTTCTTCGGGATGGGTGAGCGAACTCAGGTGGGGTGACCCCCTGAGTGGGATGGGTGATGCGGGGAATGACCCTGCCCTGGAGGCGTGTCTTTGGCCACGATTTCCTCATGGAACACCTGGGTGATGCTGGTGCGTTGCTGCCTCCCATTCCATCACCAACTTCATCGCCGCCAAAGAGGTGGGACAATGAGGGTGATGGTGGAGTCAATACTGGAGTTAATAGTGGTACTAGTGGTAAGCTAAAGAGGATAAAGAGGTGAATCACGTGTTTAGATCGTTTGTCATGACTTCTCATGCAGGTAAAGTTTTGCAGTTTCGCGCACTTCAGCCAATCTTGAAGAGACACCCAGTGCTGCCTTAGGATATTCAAAGATATTCAAATATATTTAAAGTTGGGCGCACCGAAGCTTTTTGTGAGTACTTGGCAGCTGGTTATTTCCAGCAACGAATGAAACCACACATCTCCTGTCCTCGTTAGGCCTCCACGATCTCAACGTGGCATGGCTAGTGGCAACTTGGGCATGGCTCTGGGCGTGCCTTGCGTCATCTGCTTCGGAGAAGATGGAGTCCTCAAGACCCTCCACTGTGGCTTCAAGGCTCACGTGTGGCCTGGTGCATTGATGAGTTGAGCTGACACCGCTGGATGTGAGGTGTCACTGCTCTATCTACACTCTATCTACACTCAGCTGTAAACACTCAGCTGTAGAGAATTGAGTTGTTTTTGTTCGATCCATCGTGCATCCATCATGAGTTTTGTGCTGGAGTTTGTAGTTCTCTGATGTTGGCACCTTCTAACTGCATCGCCATTGTTGCATCCTAGGCACTGTCTCAAAGACTTTTGGTTCCAAAAGGTGTCGACCCTTTGCCGTTTGACTGATATCCGCTGTCCAGCAGAACTGGCAGGAGAACTGGGAGGGTTGTAGGGGACAAGAAAGGTTGGTTGGAGGCTCTCCAGTGCTGGTACAACTCTCACCATACCATTGGTGTCGAAAACTTCTAATCTTGGAGTTGGTTTCGCTTGTGACAAAGTTCTTGCTCTTCTCTTAGCTAGGGATTCGCACATCGGAGTGCGCCGGAGAAGAACAGACCTGAAATTTTGAGGAAGATGCCTTGGACTCTCAAGCGGTTTTGTTTTTCCCTGCAGCAGGCAGCAATTCAATTGAAGTCTTTAATATCTGTGTATTGAGAAAAGCCAATGCACGACCACAGAAAAGGCATGAACAAGCTGTGTTTTTGACCTTCTTGAACTTCATTTGTTTGAAAATCTTTGAAACCGCCCCCCCCCCCCACATCTTCGAATCCAAGTGAACTCGTGTGAGTGCTTGATTGGAATTAGAGGATGTGCATCCATGCTTATGGAGGGCGATTTGAGGGACGTGATCACCCCTCAAGTGCCTTGGCTTTGAAAGAGTGTCATGAGACCACATGCCCGGCATATTCAATGTTGACACGCTACCATTCTTTGCGCAACTCATGGAGAAATCAATCGAAGCGAAATGACGATTTTGTGCTATGGCGAGGTTTACTAGAAAGTGTTGATTCTTCATACTTCAAATGGACTCGAGGACCTGCAAGTTGCAGAACAGACCATTCAAGACCTGGATGAGCGGAATCAACGCCTGATAGAGGACTGAGAAACCGCGAGGCTGCCAAATTTTCATGTTTGTCAGATTGCGCAAAAATGAAGTTGATACTGTTGATCTTGGTATCTAGATGAAGGCCTTGAGGTGTCGTATTGTTGAAGGATGGAATTCTCCAATCCTGATGACATCATGACATCATCAAATTCTTGGTGTTTTCGGGGTGATTCATGTTTCATTCTCGTCTCACAGGCTGTGTGGAACCTTGGGAAAAAGCAGTTGTTTGCTTTCCACACAGACTCAAGAGCAGGAGTTGAAGCGGCAAAGCGAGGAGTATCGGCCTACGTTCAGGCATTCTATTCTTCAGTTAGTGCTGATGAAATTACTGCACAGATAAAGATAGATACACACTGATATTGTAACCCACTTGGCAAGCAGTTTTTGGGTGATCTGGAGATCAAAAAGCGGAAGAAAGATTTGTTGAAAGAGACGTGACTTCATTTTTTGGGCAGTCAGAATGGCAATCAAAACTTTGAAGCTCCTTTTTGTCGTAAGTGGTGTTGCAGGTGTGCAATTTGCCTCGTGGACCACGAGGTGGAAGGATGTTGCACATTGCCTTGCCAGCATCGCTTTTGCTTTGAGAGTCTCCAGCACCGGGGTTGCAGAATCATGGGCGCATGCACACGCCCTGACCGCACGAGTGTTTCATGGTGATGCGGTCATGTGTGTGTTTTTTGGTGATGAATTGTAGTTGAAAGATGTTGAAAGACTTTTCAACCTTTAAAAGGACTCAATGAAAACAGTAAATTCAGAAAACTTTTTATTTCTCAGGTTTGTGATTGTTGTGATTGCATTGCTGATGAATTGGATTCCAAAGGTATCACTTCGACCTCATTGTACGGGAGAGGCGTTTGAGCACCCTGCCTGCACCATCCTGTGGCAACGGGCCGAGTGGCTCCTGCCTTCCAGGTGTCAGTGCCCACCCTCTCCATGTTGGTTTACGCTCGTGTCGAAAGCATCGAGTCCCAAACTGTGCTTCAGGACATCGAAGGACCAACTTGGCAAGTGCCAGTGCTGATCGGTGACACTGAACCAACGCTCTCCAAGGCAAACTTGCCTGTCCAGCAGAGGGATGTGGCTACAATTTGAGGTCTGAAGATTCGATTCACATTTTTCAGTACCTGGGCTGCTCGCAGTTTTGAAAGCCGCTCGCACTTTTCATGCTTAATTCGATGTTTCCCTCACCACCATCGTTTTGAGTTTATGATTTTCGGACGCGCGCTTCAAATATCAACCCGCATGCATACGTAGGCACATACATACGTCTGCAGACACATTATGCACATACACACAGTATGCATACATACATACAAACAGAATCATACATACAGTATGCACGCATGCAGCACCATACGTAATCATACGTAATCATACAACTTCACATATCTTCAGCAGGGCAAGTCAAAATTTGTGATTGCATCACCTGTTCATGCTATCGAGCTGAGGCAATGCTTGCCAGAAGACACTTACTTCAAACTGTTGGAGTTTCTGACGCGTGATGATCCACGCATTGTCGACTGCCGAACCCTTGGTTGCGAGGAGAGACATCAGTCATGGCTTGCATTTCTATCTCTCGCGTTGAGGGGCGTTGAGGGGCACCGGTTGATTCACTACACTACATTTTTTTCGAATGATTCCATGAGACTGTCCATGGCATTCCCTTGGTTGCTAATGATGTTTGGACATAGAGCAATTGCAGCTATTACCAGCCCATACTTAGGTTGTTGAAACCAAATCCTGAAGCACAACAGCACGTTAATTAATAGATGCGAACCCGAAGCTTCTACACAAATTCAAAAGCCCCAACACTGTTTCAAATTGCGGGAAGATGCTATTTCTCGTCTTGGACCCTCCTGCTTACCACATACAGATATTGAAGCTACATGGCTTGTGCAGTGGCTTTCCTACTTGGCAGGAGCGTGTCTTCTGCGACGAGGGAGATGACTTTGCAGATTTGACCTGTCCAAAGGGACATCGTTTTTGTGCGAAATGCGATTGTGGACCTCATCCACTACTTTCCTGCGCAGCCAGACGTAGCCAACTGGAACAGGACTTGGATAGCGACGGCCCTGAGGTCTTTGGATTTCTCAGCCGACAAGAAGAAATTCGCAGTCCTACTATTTCCTACCATGTCCTGCCTTGTCCTGCAATGTATTGACTTCCCCAGATGGCATAGAAACCCATGTCCAACGATGCCTCCTCCAATCTCCAAACTCACTTGTTTTTGCAGCTAAAGCTGAGAGGGCGCTTTCTTTGTTGCATCATGTTGCATCCCTGATTTGCGCTTGATGCCCGTGTTTTGGATTAAGGCTTTTAGATACAGATATCTTCTGATTTTATTGGCAGATACCGCACATGCAGGTATGCTGCTTGTCAGTCAATGCACTGAGAAAAACAGTTGTCGGCTTCTTGTGAATAGTCCTGCCCTTTCTATGTTCGTTTCACAACACAATCATGCCATCCAATTATTATACAGCTGCATGGCCAGGAGAAATCTGAAGTATGGTCGCAGGTGCTGCTGATGGGTTGCTAAGCACAATATTAGCATTGGGCAGGAGTCAACGGGATTCAAACGGATTGAAGCTCGTCATTCCAATCATGTACAATAGTGTACAATGAATGTTTGCAACTGATTAAATACTTCATGTTTACTTAAATGCATCTACCAATGTTCGCTTTCCAATGCTCAAGATGTAGAACTGATCATTCTCATTGCCTGGAGATGTTGATCTCTAGGATCACAGCAGCTGCAGGCTGGAAACCGTGTCCATTGAAGTGTCGTTTTGGCGGTGGCTACAAGGCACAGGAGGACCCGGAAACGCACTGTGCGGAGCTGTGGGGCTATGGATACGGGTTTTGCAGAGGAAACATCGAAGAAAGAAAACAGTGCTGGGTTGATTACTTGATATTGCTGGAACGGTTTGCAACGACTTGGTTCAAAATGATGGTTTACAATGGTTGACAGTTTACAATGGTTGACAAACGGGATAGTATACTGACAATGTTGACCCAGTATCAACCATCATTGAATATGCGGAAAACATCAATAAAATCATAAAACACGGATAAACCATCATGATCAAAACTGCTCATTTTTAATACCAATAGCAATGGGTAATATACCAACAATACTGGGAAACATTTGGAAAGATTCGGAAAATTATGTCACAAAAATGGGGATAATTACCATGTTATGACCATTGATGAAGCCTTCAATACACCCGGAGATTTAATGGCTCCCGTGGGGAAGCTCATGTCAATGGACGCGTCGTGAGGAGTGCGATCACGTGACCTGTGAGTGTGGCCACGAATTCTGCTGGGACTGCGGCATCGACCGCCGTGTCCCTTTGGCGCACGACAACCGGTGCCTTGGCGAGGCAGTCGTGGGTGGATGGGCGAGGTCAAATTCTTTGGACATTAGGTCTTATATGGTCTTACAGTAGATGATTCTGTTAGTTATTTGCATGGTTGGTTGTGATAGGTGTTTCTGGTTGTTTGCATGATTAGTTGTGATATGCTTTCTATGTTGAACTATGTTATGTTATGTTATGACAAGTGGACCTAGTGCTTATGATAACTAGTTTGGTAGGTTATAATTTTGTGGTGATGGTAACTAGTAGCGATAGATCAGAAAGAATTATCACCAATGGTGATTTGTATTTTTTGAGATCGACATCATGGGTCAACATGGTATACGCAAGATATATGATGGTGTACATAGGGTGTGCATGCTGAGCTGGATACCTTGGAGCACAAAAAGATATATATATATATAATACTTTGCAGAGGCAGCTACTCCTTGAATTCCTTTGCAGAGTGCCAAAGATTCCCCCTTCATCAGGTAGATCGACATCCTACAGAGTTTGTTTTCACAGAACCGTGACTTTTGGGATGTGAACGGATGATGGGGTTTGTTCGTTTCTGCCCACCTTTCCCGGGACACTACGTGTTCTTCTGAGCCCAGGTGGCATAAGCCCAGCTGTCGGTATTACACACGCGATGCAGTGGCTGAGTTGCCCAAGTTCGAAGTTCACTGCCCCGAATGCCAAAAGAGGGCAGCTGCTAACGAGTTCGGGCCATGTCGCTCAGCTTGACAAAGAAATCGAAACATATCCATGAAAATCCCGAGTCAAAAGCTTGCACTGTGTCTTAATGCGAGTCATGACATAAAGAATGATGAGCGTTTTGACACCCCAGCGGTCCCCAGCCACTGTCATGCGGACAGCCGCCATGCTGGCACAGGGAGTGCTGGTCGAATCCTGCTGTGCGGAACCAAATCAGGTCCGTTTCCAGAAGATGACGGTTACCCACAATCGTACCTAACTTGAAGACATCGAGGAGCAGGGCTGTTGCATCAGTAGCCGGCGGACTTCAGATCGAAGAATACACAGTGTATATCATATCATGACTACACAATCTTATATACGGCACAATGAAATGTATGGACATATAATGAAATGTGTTCTAGTTATAATTTCATACAAGTTTGTATTGTGATATGACATTTCACTACGGACATACACATATACATACCTACGTATATTCAAACGGTTACACGATAGACAATGACATGATATGGTTCCTGACATGATGCAATACATTTGTAAATAACATGATATAACATGATACAACATGAAACATACAGCTCATATATTAAATTAATGCAATGCAATATATGAATCAGCACATGTTACTATACTACCTTGCAATCTGACGCAGTTTGGCATGTCATACGAACTTGCATTCTTATGTAGACTTGTGCTATTTGATATATCATCACAGGGTATCTAAACCGTGACGATATGCCAGAAAATTGTGATACAAAAGATGTGCTACAACTTAGGGCCAACGTGTTTCGAGTCACTTGTCAGGACATGAACATCCCCCTGATCCTGCATACAATGAAGAAACTGCAGACGCAAAGGCATTACGCATTTGACAAAGACCCCGAGGTAGAGGACGCTTGTGTTTGTCTCAATCTTCATTGGTAAAGAGAGTATGGGACAGCTGGTGTGTCACGGCATATCACAGCATCAAAGTGTCAATCATTGTGTTGCACATGTTCCAATCATTGTGATGCATCATGTTCCACCAGGTTTGGTATTTCTGAGCAGAGCCTTTTGACAGGAGCTTTTCATGGTGATCTCGGCCAAGGCTCGGCCAAGGCTCGGCCGCCGCTCGAGACCCTGGAGACCAAGCTGGAGAAGTCACCAGCGATGAGGAAAGCTGCGCTGAGACGACCTGGAGAGACCAGCTGGGACCAGAAAAAGCTGTGCTGAGAGGCAGAGATTGTCTCTTTTTTCCCTGGGATCACCAGCCAGGTGTCGCTTGATGACATCAATTGACTTCCAGTTCCTGATGATCATGATTCGACGTATCTATTCTTTAGGGTGGAGGTTGTAATGATGGCAATCGGTCAGATTTTGGAGACTACAAACTGTTGGCTTGGTTAATCTTTCAATCTGCTGTCGAATTTGTACAGAACCGCGTTTGAGTGTTTGTTGAATATGCGGGTGGCTGTTTTGTTGTTGTGTCCTTTCCAAAATTGTCAAAGGAGGAGACTGGACAGGATTCTTGGCATTGTTCATGCCGCTGCCGTTACCTTGAAGCCGCATTCCCGGCAGCTATGGCAATTAGAACATGCTGAGATATGAGATATGACAGATATGCTATGATATGCTTTCCTTGCAGATGGTTGTTGGAGGAGACCAAGCAGAAAGGGGAGATCAAGCAGAGAGGAGGTCAACCAGAGTCGACCCGGCATTAGCTTCAAACTTCAAACATCCAACACGGAAATCTAGGACATTTGAAGGTCAACTTTGCAGTCACAAGGACTCTTGACATCTCCTGACTCATGTTCTTATCCACGAGTCCCCAAGCGAAGATAGCTGGTCACGCTGCACCGTTTCTGGCGGCTGCGCCGGCTCCGCCCCTCTGCGCCATGACTTTTGGAGACACGAGCGCGTTTCATCGCCATCTCATGGCACTGAGCGCAGAGTACGAGCGTTTCTCTCCAGAGAGCTGTGTTGGTTGGGTGTCACGGGGTATGCCGCGGTATACGGTAGTTTACTCTGGTTGAACTCCTACGGTCTATAGATGTCTATAGTGGTTTAGTATGGTTTAGTGGTGTTCTGGAACCTGAAAGGTATTTGAATATAGTTTGAATAGCTTTGCAGAAAGAGAATCTATTGAAAGTATCCGTGGCAGCCGCAGCTGCATGGTTTGCAAAAAGATGTTTCAAGCATTCGAAAACACGGATCAAATGTTTTGCTCGTGCTCGTGCTCTTGCAGTGCACCTCTGGGTTGTTGTGTGGCCCAGGCTTGTCGGCAGAAAATGAGCGCTTGAGGAACGGCAACTCACCACTCGGCAACTCACCACTCTTCAAGTTGCGTCATGAGGACAGTGTGAACATGTGGGAACATCTGGGAAAATCATATCCAGGCACTGGTGGATTCCCAAAAGTGGTGACTTTCTCCTTCGAAGAATGACCAGTTTTGCGGGGGACCACCCTGCTATGGACAAAGCGAAAAAATGGTAAACCATTGCGCCACGCTCGATTTCCAGTGAACTTGAAGGCCAACATACGAATGTCTTCACCAAGTAGCCACGTGGTACTCGCACCCGAAATTGTAAATTTCCACATCCTTGACGAGTTTGAGCAATAATAATCTCCACGATTTTGATCGATTTTCTGAAGCCTGGTTTACCTACCAGATATGATCATGTGTCTGGCACACACATTTGTTGCAGGGATTTGTTGGGTATAGCACATTGAAGGATGGAGATCAACACTAGTGGCCACTTTATACAACTGGTGGCCAGTTGGTCAGTTGGTTGTTTGGCCGGTCGGTTGTTTAGTATGCGGACTTACGCAATGTTATCCAGCAAGGAAAACTAGGACAAGTTATGTCAGTCCCTTCTTGGACCCAATGAACCGACTCGTGTGGTGAGTGTGTTGGCCATGGCCACTCATGGCTATAGCCGTCCCATCAAAGTAAACTCGCCTTCTACGGACAGATAGCTGGGATGTGCTGGGATCATTAGACCTCGAAGGTTTTAACAATTACTGTTACATTGGCAATGGATTTCTCATGATTTCTTTCCTCTTTCATTATATTATGATATAAAGCGATATATTGTGATATCATCATTATCATGATGAACTTCTCATGATATTGTAATGTTTACATTGCTTTCGAGGGTTTTGCAACCCACTTCGGAAGAAACAGCTATTTGCAATGGGATGTCTGCTCGAGGACAGTCCACCGCCTTTACAACCACTGACTGCCTTCGCTGAACCAACCTCCAACCTGGATGTGTTGGAGTTGCCATGTGTCCCAGATGACTTAGGCAAGAAGACACGGGGCAGCCTGAAAGACCTGAGTACGCTCGACACAACCACGCTTGATCTTACAGTCCGTAGTAACTATGTAGTAACTATGTAGTAACATGTAGTAACTATGTTGACTGTAAGACATAGTTGGCGTACCCTTTGATTCAATTTGCACAGACGTGCAGTTGCACTGTCACTTTGCTTTCCTAGCTTTAAGACTTAGGCCTTCATGAAGTGCGAATATCAAAAGCGAAATTCGCATGCATGCTTTTTGTGCGCAGAAACATGTGTTTGTGTGTATTATTTCAACATCCATACGCTCATGTTTTCATAGAGTTTTTCGTCTCCATAAATTTACATGTTCTGCATAGCAGATACAATCGGTATATACATATATCTACATACACATGGTGCAATTGGAAACTGTTGCGCTTTGCCTTTGTGTACGCATACAATGCGTTCTTGCAGTTGTTAAATGGAAGAAGATGCAAACATTCCATCCATGCAACGATTGCATGGCACCAGGCCAGAACCGGGGTGATGATATGGATGACAAGCCTCCAAGAGCATCACGAACAACGAAAAGAGCACGCTCCACAGTGGTTCCTGCTCTGCAATGATGGAACGGTATGTTACTATTTTTGGGCAGGAACTTCGGGAAAGCTTTCAGTGGAGTCGGAGAACTGGGGAATATCTTGCATCATGGGAGCTTCCCGCTTGGCATGTCCAGCAAAATGATTTGAAGAAACCCAGGACATTTCTAAGCATATGTTCATGGATGTTCATGGATGTTCATGGATGTTCAACATACCTGACGTCGCTACAGTACCTGGCTTTGCCACCACTCGGTGGCTCGGCCGGTTGGCTGCATGTCCCTCCAAAGGTGACGTCTTTCAATGAGTGAAACCGCCCAGGCCACTATCGCACCACCAGCAGAGGAGGAGGAGGGAGATTCCTCCACCTTCTTATTGAGACTTGGTTTGCTTATGTTTGGTTGGTCCTGACATGTTTTTGACAAGTTCAAGTTCAAGACTTACTCAGTCATATATGAATTCTTAAGACTTGCTCATTGGCAATCGAGAAGCTGCATAGAGAAATGACCACTGAGAACAGTTGCTGAATTGCTTGGCTGAGGATGCTCGATGTAGTTCCCGCTGCCGTCATTATGATGAGTGCAACTTGTCTCTCACAGTGCTGTGCTGCGGAATCAGGAAAGATGGAAGCTTGTGGCAGGGTATCAAAAACCGTATTTCTATATAAGCATTTCTGTAGCTATGGAAAAAGCAGAAAACAGCAGCTGATTCGTCCTCCTATTCTGCTGAATTTCTGCGGATACCGCTCATTTCTCTCATTTCCGTCATTTCTGCTGCGTTTCTCTCACCAGCCTTGTTCGCTCAGGCCGCTGTGGCAGGTTTGTCCGCAGACATTGAGCCGAATCACGAGGATGCTCAGCAGCGAGGGTCCAGCTCCAACATCGGGAACCCGGGTTCCCTGTGTCGTAACAGGGATGATCATAGGCGTTCTAGTAAATGATCAACGATGCCAAATGGAATCACTGATGGGAAATGATGGGAATGAGATTTTGTTCCGAGTGACAGGGATCTCACTGTTCTTCGATTTCAACGAGCCATCCCGTCGTGGTGAGTTTGTCAGCGGTGCTTGCACTCTCCATGGCTGAAAGTGCGCTAGAAGATACAATGCAGCTTCGAATCAAATCCGGTCGTTGTGTTTCGTGAGTCGTATTTGTGTGTGTGTGTCGTTTGGTGTTGTTTGTTTGGTTGGCTTTGTGAGACTATGGGACCATACACAATTCATGTACCCCCATCCAGCTGGTTTCCTTGATCATCGTGTGGCTTGTGAGGTGTGGAGAATCCTGGAGATCGCCTTCACTGTTTTCTTCATCGGAGAATGTATTGTAAAGATGAGAGTCTTCGGATTCCAGGAGCGGCACTTCATCGGATGACGGCAGTCAATGGCATGAGTGTGTGAGTGGTGGTACAATAGTACCCCGATTCCCAGTTACTTCATGTCACTTCAAGCTATCAAACGAAAATCAGAAGCTTTGGAACTCATTTTTGAAAAACGAGTATTCGCTGAATCCGCAATAGAAACGAGCTGAATGTCAGCGATGCCTGGCCATGAACGGATAGCCAGGCGCAAAAAAAGTACAACACCACCACTTTGGGGTTCACAACCATTACCATCAATATGCCCGAATCTATCGTTGGCTTTCCATTCCTGAAGGACCCCAACGGAGTTCTTAAATGACTTCGTTTCAGGTTGAAAGGCCATGAATGCAATGGATGGCCCGCATCGGAGGGGTTGGGACTCACAGCTCTGCCAAAGGTCACACTGCTGCGCCTGCTATGCTCGGGGGGAAAGGCACCAATCAGTTTGACTATGGCAATGCCATGGCACCATTCCAGGTATCAAATCTTTCACCGGGCTACCGGTTCTGTGCTAGGCAGTCCCGTCTCTCGGCACATAGGTCTTATATAATTAGATCCTTGCGATTCTCAAGCGGCCCGAAAACGCCTCTCGTTTTGCTGATGGTTTCCGTTTCTCTACTAGGATCAGCTGCACAGGAACAGCAAAAAAAAGCGAAACACGTAGAACTGGTTTCAAATGTCCAAATGCAGGCGCCTGATAAGCCTTGCGTGCTGACTTGTTTTTTTTCGATAGTCTCAACTGGGGGACAGAAGAGGGGCAAGAGAGAGAGAGAGAGAAAAATCAGTGAAGAGAAGAAGTGGGAGAAGTATGGAGAAGTGAGGAACCGAAGCGAGAAAATGTTAAAGGCTGCGGAGGCGACCAAGGCGTCCCCTGTACTGTGCCGTTATTGGGCAACGTGAAACGCACCTGTCACACATTGACATGAAGTGCCGGTCGAGCGTTAATCTCTGGTTTGGTGCATGTCGGAATGACAATGTGTGAATGTGCCAATGCAAATGTGTTAATGTCAGTGTTCAAAGTGACAGTTTTTGCATGTGAATGTGAGGGTGTCTATACATGAAATTTAATGAAATCTAACATTTGAACAACACGTCAGTGATATAATTCCGAACGATGCTGACATGTCAGTGATGTGATATGTCGGAGTGATGGACGAAGGAGGGGACGTCGAGTGGGAAGGAAGAGGAAGGATGAGAAGGGGAACGCCCAGCGGAAATCCCAAGCCCAGACAGTGAATCTATCATGAGAACATGGGGGTGCATTGGGAAGGGTATCTATTGAACCTTATCCACCGGGTACTAAAAACAAATTAATATAGTTTATTATTATTTATTCTATTTTATCATATTTTATTTTATTGTATTTTGTGGTCATTGCTACCATGTTTCCTGCCATCACCATGGGTGTTAACCATTTATGTTGGGAGCCATTATTGCCCAAAATGAGTAGCAGGAAGAGGAGGACAAGTGACCCACAGAGGTCACCATCTGCCTCACCCCATGTGATGAATCACATGGCCATGCCTCAGCCCATGCAACTGCGCCCCATGGCTGGCCAGATGGTCAACCAGATGGGTGGCCAGATGGGCAACCAGCAGATGGGTGGCCTGGGTGGCCAGATGGGGCAGATGATGGGCAAGCAGTTGGGCGGCCTGGGTGGCCAAATGGGCAGCCAGATGGGTGGCCAGTTGGTGGCATATGAACCTCCTGATCCCAACAGCAGCAGGGCCACATGAGCATGTCAAGGTCATTTGGCAAAAATGACCCAGAAGATTGGCGCCATGAATTAAAATTGTGCCATGAGTGGGCATGGGGGAAGCTCAGGGTGGGTGAATTGTCCACCCCACCAGGAGTGGAGCCACAGACCCCAGGAGAGATCCCGCAGGATGTACTTTCCCATTTGAAAAGGGAAACTCCAAAAATGCCAGGCAAGAAAAGTCCAAAGTGACTTGGCTGCCACAAGATCCAGAAGCAGAAGGCTGGCTGAGAAAAGAATGCGTTTGCCAGTTCCAGAATGACCATCCACCAGCAAGAGCATTCACCAAGCAGTATTATTGTTTTTTACATTTAGTTTTATTTTGTTTTTAATTTTATTTATTTTGTTTTGTTTTATTCTATTTTACTTTATTTTATGAAAGTGTGGGTTAATATATTGTCATGTATGTTTATATATTTTTATTTATTGAATATTTTTCTTATATGAACATGTGTTTTCATATATTCTTATTTTTTCTTTAGACTTTTTCAGCATCAAACTTCCATTAGGTACCCTAGTGATTCGTACCCTAGTGATTGGGCACCCAGGGGGTCTGAATGAGTGAAGCAAAAAGAACGACCCATAAACTGCAAGAGGCGCTGCAAGCGAGCAGCGGTCCAACTTGAAGCACCCGCATTTCTGCAGGAATACATCCGTGGGGCTGATTGGTATTGGTCCTGGTTTGATATACTATGCGTGATCCTTGCTATTGTTGATCCTTGGCTGGCGAACAGGGCATTCTTTATGAAGCACTCACGGGAGTGGACATGTCGTTACAGAAATCGGGTGGACATGGAAGACAGAAAAAACACGCGGCATATTCAGCGCTAGCCTAATTTTCGTCTTGGATCAAAAAGTATCTTGCAGGTTTTTTCGATATGCTGCTTGTATAACCAATTTCAAGCTACAAGATTCCACAATTTGTCCAACATGAATCCTTTACACTTCCTCAAATGAAATGCCACTGATTGATGTCTACTTGCCCAAAAAACAGTTGAACCACCTTCACCGCCGCAACCACCGCCACCACCACCACCACCACCACCACCACCACCCTCACTGGGCACTTCAGTTTTGACAGAACATGGCCATCCCATTGCTTTTTTCCCAATAGATTCCCACATTTCAAGGCTTGATGAGACGTTGCTGCTGGAATTTCACTGGAATTTTGTGAGGCCTGCACAGTTCCAAGCACATTCCAGCTAAATGTGTTGGGATTTTCACTGGAGCTACGCAATTCCAACACGATTCCAACACAGTAATTCCAACATAATAATTCCAATATAGTAATTCCAACATAGTAATTCCAACATAGTAATTCGAACATAATTCCAATACGATTCCAACAAAATTCCAAAATTCCAGCACAATTCACAAGGGCCAGGCTTTGAGCAATGAACAGCCATCACCTGAAAAGATGTTGGAAAACTGATGGACTCATACTGGATTTTAATGGATTATAATGGATCTATAGTGGAAGTGTTGACATGTGCCAAAAAAGTACTTGATCAAGAGACTACGATAAACGGTTTTAAGATTGGATAGAAGATCCAGTAAGATCCGGCTAATTTGCATAACATGCATTCATCCATCCGAACCGGTCTTCCGAGACAAGTCTTCTGGCGGATACTGAACTGCCAGGGTGCCTGATCTGAGGACCTTTCCATCACATACATTAGCGAAGCCTCAACTGGAGGCGGTTCTGACACGGGGGCAATGAGCTCTTTAAAGATGTTGAAGTTAGCAAGATTGGGAAGGACACTCGGCGGGTGCGCAGATCTGTGCAGAGAGACATGGAGTTGGCTCTGCCACCGACAAAGCCGACAGAGACAGTGGTCAATATGTTTTCGATTAACTGAGGTGACTGAGAGTGGCATGGATTTTGTTTATCGCACTGACGTCGCAGAAAGAACACCATAAGAGGTTCCATTGATCTGATTCTGCTGCCACTTGTTTTTGCAGCTTCAGGAGGACCAGTTTTTGTTGGGCCCACTTGTTTCACGCCATCCATTGAACTTCAATGAATAGGGCGGCATGGATAGGTCACTGCGGCGTCTTTGCTTTTATCAGTTTTTTGTCTCTACAGTAGTCTAAAGATTTTGAAAGTATCAGCAAGGGATATCAAGGTCTTAGAAAGTCAGGACGCACTTTGTGTCTGATGGTTGTTTTATTCAGAAACCAAAATGTTCCAATTCCAGAACAAAACCGATCAATTTCACAACCAAACCAACCAATTCGAGCAGTGGATTAGAACTTGCTGCTGCGTGTTTCACATTAGTTCTTGGTTGCAGAATCAGGTTCGTTGGCTGCAGAATGATTTGTTTTGGTTGCAAAATAATTCTTGGTTGCAGAAAAATCGGGTTTGCTGAACGAATCAGACTTTTTGATTGCAGAATAACTCTTGGTTGCAGAATCATACCGCGACCTCATTTATCCCAACTCAGGATTGTTCGGTTGCTGAAGTTCAAGATTTTTCTGGAGCAACTTGCTTGATGTTCAGTCAGTTTTTGTGCTTTACTTGTTTCCAACCTAAAATCCCGGTGCGATGGCTGTCAGTGGTGTTTGCAGCTCTTGATAGCTCATCATACCGTATCATGTTTGGTAAAGAAGGCAAGAAGGGATGGTTCCCATCCAATCTGGGAGTTCCCATGACATCCATGAATTCATATTTATCACAAGGATATACAAGGATTGATTTTTGGCTTCCTCAGTTGTGACATAAATCTACCAGTCCCAAAGGGACTCACAGCTAGAAAGGCCGTCCAAGCATGTCCACACCCAAGGTTGAAGTTGATGATCCAGGGCGTTTTCACTGGACTTCGCGTGCTCTTTTGGGCCGTGGTTTTGTTGGTGGGGTGCATGTACCTTCTTGGAGTCGTGACACGAACTCTCTTTGGAAACGAGGAGGACTTGGATGTGATGCAGGAGTTCAGCGATGTGCCAGCAGCAATGTTCACCTGTTTCCGCTGTTTTACTGATGGATGTGCTGCAACCAATGGCACACCGCTGCAAGAGCATCTTAGAGACTCGGCTGTTCCATTCGTTTCATTCCTCGCAGACGTTGAAAGAGCGTCAACAGCCAGAAATGTGCAGCAAACGAGCCTCACTTTGCATTTCTTCAAGGCATGACCAAAAGCTGACTCAGCCCAGATCCCATTGCAGAGATTCTTTTAGGTAATCGGTGACCAATGCTTAGACACAAAACCGCTCTCCGCTCTCGACTTGTTCTTTTTGTGAAGCATTGAAGCCTCCGTAACAGCAGTTGTCCTGGAGGGCTTCTCCGTTTTAAGACTTTGACAGGACTCTTCTTTTATCCCTTACTGAACGGCTGAGAACTGTTGCGAAAACCGAAGAATCAGAGTTTGCCGATCGGAACACGGGGGAAAGGGGCGCCCTCAGGACGTTTCTATGGAGCGCCTGTGATGTTTATGTACATATTGATCTACCTGTTCATCACCACAGGTATTTTTAACCTCATCATTGTGCCTTGGACTTTGCAAGTCTCAACACTTTGATGAGCTACCCGTTGGAACATCGGACACCTTGGTGGCACGAGGCCAAAGGTGAAATGTAAGCATTTTTAGCTCTGAAGTTTGACTTTAAGATATGTCAACGTATTGAAATGTGATTTTAAGAGCACTTTCAAGAGAGAAAACATGTGAGAAAAAGCAGAAAAAACACATCAGGAAGTCAGTCCTATTATTCTTGATCACAAAGGTGGACTTTCTGTCACTGCCGGGGAAACAGGAAGGGGGGTTTGCAGTCCATTTAGCGGACAGAAAGAGAAGAAGTTAAAGCCAGTCATGTTTGAAACCATTTTTTATTTTCTTAGCTGTTTGGTATCCAAATAATGTGAAAATCATATTGAGAGGATTCGAACTGTGCGCATCGCCAAGGCGGTCTTCATTGACAATGTCTCAGACGGAAGCACCAAGAAACGGCAGCGCCAGTTGGGCCAAAATGCCCCCAAGACTGCGTGGATGATTTCATCTGCTCTGCGACACCTGTCTTGTGAAGCACCTGTGCGCTGATGTCATAGGGGAAGTGATGTACCGTGGCTTACCCAAGCCCTTCAGTGGGTTGCAAACGCATAGTCTGCCATTCCTGAAGGGGTACAGGATGTAGAAGTTTCGGTCCGTCACATCACGTCAACCACGAAGACCAGGCCGTGTTGGTTTGCAGTGTTTGGATGTTCATTGCAATACCTGAAACGAGCAAAAGGCTTTTATAGCTAATTTTTCTGCTGCTTTGTCAGAAGCGCTGAAACACTCCCTTAGTGGTATCGTTGTAGTAGTTGGACGGTTGTGTGGTTGGAATACCAGCTAGCCAGAGTCTACAACATGATGCATATACAACATACCATCACGGATTACTAGTACGAGTTCATGAGCAGACACAGGTGCTCACACATATGCAAAAACATGTGCAGAGACGTTTAGACCTATACATAAAGAATCCACATCGGCATTTGTATCATACACGTACAAATACGCTTGGACATGTGAAAATTTATTCAAACGTAAGAAAACTCCGCACTCGTAGGCATACACCTTCGAACATACATATACATGCATATACAGTATATACAGTATAGACAGCAAATGCACATGACATCAATACATGCACGTCAATACGAGAAATTTACACACGCACATGCATCAGCCAACACTTAGTACTGGTATGTACCCATGCGTCTAATGCCCCGAGGACACATCATCCTCACAAATCTGTATCAGCAAGAGGAAGCTGGACAAGGCAATGGACGGCGAATGTCCACACTCCTCAAGGAGCAAATCCAAAGTCTTCAAGAAATGCTGCTTGCCTCGGCGTAAGCCTTGTGTGATTAGTACTTTTGAGACCAGCAGAAAGCACAATTGACATCAATTGACTACCTTTTTGGTATTCGTTGGTTGAAAGACAGGAAGTTGAAGATTGTTTGCAGTGGCACTCAGATTGCGTGTATGAGTTTCTCCTAACCCTTGGCTCAAGAACCATTTTGGGGTCCGGAAGTACATCAGAAGTAGTCGGTGAGTGTTTGATCACAGAAGATGCACAGTACTGATCTGTACTGTTTGTTCTCCCCGACATCTGTTGAAACGAAAGCTTTGTCAAGGTTCCAATCACTTGGTATGTCACTTTAGAGTTTGTTTGATCCCATTTGTTTGGTCTGTGAGGTCTTTCATGGCAAGTGAGTTCACCATGCTCAGGTACGGCTACAAAGCACATACGAATGCAGAATACGATGAGAAGACAGAAGCGATTCGAAAGCAGATGACGGAGCGTGACGTGGTGGTCACCAAGGACGCCATGAATTGTCGATGGCGAACATTTGTGAACAAATCTTCGCAAGCTACTTCTAAAATCTTCTAAATAGCTCGCGTTGAGCAATTGGTGACTTGAAAACCCGTGACATCAGCATCACCATTGCTGCCAGGACGAATTCAATACGTGGCTCAACTGCGAGAAGGAGCTAATTGCCCGACTTGACGAATCCGAAATCGACCTGAGTTGCAAGTCTGACCTCTTTGATGTCTTGGATGCCGAGACTTGGGACCAAAGACATGTGAAGCACGAGTCGAGTAAGCTCAAGAAAAGGGAAGGGATCAAAGGGGTTTTTGTACGGGCCCTGAAAAAGCCGCAGCAAAGAAGGCAACAGAGGGGGTCAAAATGCGTCAAAATGGGTCAAAATGGGTCAAAATTGGTCAAACGGGCTTTCTCGTATTTGCTTCGAAAAGAAATCTTCTGCAAGAAATGTGTGGGCTCAGCTGTGGTGCTCCGCCAAGGATCTGAGTGGAGAGTTGGAGTTTGAAGAAATGGTCGATGGCCTGTTGAAATGCCGTGGCCCCGTGTCAAAGACGGATATCATTGCTATCCGCCTGAAGTCATCTTTAATCGTTCGGCAGTTGAATGCAGTGTGTGACAAGCTGGGAATAGATGTATGATTCGTTTGATTCAGGTTCAATGGTCAGTGAAGCTTTTGCAGGAGCTAAAGGTTGATCCGGAGTATCATGTGTTTTTTGATGCCGTTGGCGAAAGAATGTGCCACGTACGTACCTATGTTATGTTATAGAAATCATGTTATGGAATGTTATGTGTGTGTGTCTGTATATATACATATATATATATATATTGTTTACATACACAGACATACATTTTCTTGCACGTGCCAGCCAGAGTTGAAAAAAAGAAAATGAGAATCATGTTCCAGACTCCGTGAATCTGAATCAGCGGAATCATTCCTTGTGAAGAGATGCACCAATGTGAGAGGTCTGTGTGCCAGAACTCGCTAAGCGAATCGAAGAATCCACCAGCCGGTTGACGGAGAATTGCACAGCTTCCACAACGTTCTTGACAAAGGCAGCCAGATATTAGATAGAACAATACTACATATCCAAAACTGTTGGAAGGTGGCACTTTGGAGAATATTGATTGGATGTCTGCCAAGCAGAAATTCCAAAATCACGTAATAATAATATCTCGATTCAAACATCTTGAAAAAGGAAGAGATTAAATAAAAATAGGGCCCACCACTTTCCAAAGGAGATTACAGGGCCTGGCGGGTAATTTTTACCTCCATTTATTTTCTTTCCATGACATAGGTAAATATATAACCATTACTAATATTTTTAATTTTTTTATATAATAATTTTTTTCTTTTAAAAATATTTTTCTTAATAATTTATTTAATAATTTTTGGTAATTTATTATTATTTTATTAATATTAATTTTATTATTTATTAATTTATTTAAATATTTTTATTATTTTAAAAATTATAATTTATTATAAATAAATATTAATTTAAAAATTAATATTTATTTTTTAAAATATATTTATATAATTAATTACTAATTTAATAAATATAATATAATATTTATATATTATTATAATATTTAATTTTAATATATTTTTAAATATTAAATATTTTTTAAAAAATAAATATGTAAATATAAGTATATTAATAATAATAAAAAAATAAATATGGTTTAATATTGAAAATCTCTTTTTTTTTTTCCTTCCCTTCTGGTTATGGTTATGGTGTTTTTTTCCCCTTTTGTGGTGTGGTGGGGTGGGGTGGGGGGGTATTGGGTTGGGGGGATGGAAATGGGGGGGTAATTTACAAATAATATATAAGTACTATATATTACTATATACTATTTATATACTATTTATTAATTATTTTATATATTAGTAAACTACTATTTATATATTACCTATATATTATTTATATATTAAATATTTACTTATAAACTACCTATATATTATTTATATACTAGTATATATTATAGAGAATATATAAATAAGTATTTAAATAAAGTATAAAAATTTTATAAATAATATATAGATAATATAAAAATAGTGTTTTTATAACATAAAAATAATTAATAGATAGTATATAAGTAATATATTGTAGTATATAATATAGATAGTATATATGAAGTAGATAAGTAGTATATGAATAATATATAAAGGTAATTATAGGTAATATATATATAATATATAAGTAATATATGGTAGTAAAAAAATATTAAATGGGGGTATATATATAAAACATAAAGGTTCGAAATAATGTAAATACCATAGGAATATAAAAGGAAGGCTCCAAAATATTGTAAATAGCATATAAATATAATGGTAAGGCTCCAAAATGCTGCAAATAGCATGAAATTGGGGTCCCGGGGGGGGAGGATGGGG
>VSDK01018926.1:134921-169073 GCA_009767595.1 Symbiodinium kawagutii
GAAAGAGACTCAGTAGTTCTACATACTCTTACTGCTGCATTCATTTGTCAAAACTTCCAGCAGTTAACTAGACATAAGCAGTGATGTTTTCAACCCAAGGCACCTCGAACCCCACGTTCATGGAATCCACTCGCATGAAGCCCAATTCTTCTGGAAATATGTCACCAGGACGCAGGGAATTGCACAACTCCAACCTGGTGTGAACCTTTAGCTTCTGAAGGAGTGGTGGAATCCCTTTAGGACCTTCCGACCCAAAGGCCAGCTTGAACACCTCTTTGAGGGTTGAGTCAACGGATGTGGGTTTCAAGCACTTGGACATCTCAGGCAAACGGCGAATGGCTGCAAGCAAATCAGCAACACCTTGGTCTGGAAAATCCACGGCATTCTGAGACACCAACAATTCCTGGGTCTGCAGGTCCTTCACCAAGCACGTCCTTTGAACCGTGCTACCATCGATTGTTTCACCGGACTCCTTCCAGTACAGTGCAGCCTCTCCGCGTGGGATCGCCTTCACGGTCACGGTGGAGAGCTTCTCTGCCTGCTTCTGAGCCTCTGCTTCACTAAGTTGCCCGTGGCCCTGCAGCAACACATCCTTGCCGTGGGGGAACGGCTTCCACGTCGCTTACTTCTCAGTGTGCTGACACAACACGTCCTGTCTATCTATACGGACTTAGTTACTGAGTAACAAGGGCCACCCTGACGAATTTCTATGAAAACACGACCGCCACCGCGAGATAGCTATGAAGGCATTTTGGAATAGCGGTCTGGTTCTGCGCCAATCTATTCATCAAAGGAATTTCATAAAAAAGAATCATGAAAGCAACATCAGATTTCGTACGGGCAGCTTCCGACTTAAGTGCAAATGGACAGTCGCATACGACTGCAAACAAAAAGATGCGGTAAGTACTCGCAAAGCGCTGTAATTTGCTGCTTCTACTTGTGGCAGTCGCAACAGTATGCAAGCCCCACTTCATGGTGAAACGAGCAAATGAACTGTCATTCTATGCTAGGCCAGCTTAAACATCATATCTTGACCAAATAACGCAAGAGAAGGACGATTCCAGACCCAGCAAAGGAACTTCAAAAGCAGAACACCGGCTGCCTAGGCAGCTTTTGCCCAATTATATATTCCAAATAGTTGAACAGCTTGATCGCTCTGAATTAGCCGTTGATTTCAAGCAGTGGGACGTGTCAACCTATATCAATTCCATGTCCTCCAAATGATTTGCAAACCTTCCTCAAGGGAAGCACGTGCTCAGGAGCCACTCCCGGCAAACAGCACTTTGAACATCTTTGAACCACTGCCTGTTTTGCCCTTCAAAATGCAAACAGGCCAAATACAACATGCATCAAAATGCACGGTTTATCTCCCTATATCGATCGATCTAACCTATCCACCAAGCAAGCAAGCGAGCAAGCGTGGGCGCAAGATTCAGCAATTAAAGCGGACAGGATTGTTAGCGCAACTGTCAGCGGAGTGCAATTTTGCTAGCCTGAAAGTACGCAAACGTGCACATTTAGTAGGGATGGTCTCGAGCGACAATGCGTTCAATGAGGGAAAAAACAAATTCTCGACTTCATCTTCCCAGCCTTCGTAAATCTCATGCGTGTGGCTATTCCAACAAACAACCAGAACAAAACGTACGTGCGAGAACGACTTTCCCTTCTGGGGGAACCCTTGGTGTTCCGGTCAGTGGGCTGCAGGTCTTTACTTTTTTGTTCACATGCCTGCATCAACACACACATATATATATATATATGCACATATATGCACTATGTGGATCTGGTTCTTACACACTAGTCTTGTCTTCTCGGCCTTCATTCCCTCGCAGAAGATGGGATCCGAGCAAAATCTTTGAAGATTCTCCTGTGGCTTCAACGTTTCGGGGAGCAATTTGCAAACTGTAGGGATGGCGTCTCAACTTTCAAGAAAACTCTTGGACTTGGACTTAGGGATACGCAGCGTTCTCAGAGTTAGGTTGTGCAAATGTTCTCAGAACATCCTTACTTCTGCCTCACACGTGTAGAATAGCTGACTAGCTAAACTAGCAACACTTACGCTCGCCCACAATGGCCCCTATCCTGGATGCTTTCGGGCAGGGGAGCACAGATGTCCACATCATCAGCCAGGCGCTCTTCCACCTGAAGTTGGCTTGAGGGAGCGAGCTAGCATGAATGCATATCAGTGAGGGCACAGGCGGCACAGCCCCGTGCCATGGCAAACCCGCCCAACACCCTGCAGCCATGCTGCCAAAGCGGATACAGGCAGCAGCCCAACCAAGTCCAGGGATTCCCGCATTAGCCATGCTGCCAAAGCGGATACAGGCCGCAGCCCAACCAAGTCCAGCGATTCCAGCATTTCTTCACCTGTGAAACCATCCGGCAGTGAAGCGACAAACTGCTACTAGAAATTATAATGCGCCGCCATTCAAAAGGATAGAATTCGAAGCTGCAAGCGCAATGGATTTTGTAATGCAACGTACATACCTATGACGGCAACGTTTGAATGACCACGATGGTCTTGGATAATCTTGGTTCTTTCTTGGTCGAACTGCCTAGGGACCCACACAGGAAGTAGGACTAATATGACTAATCGCATCTGACGTGAAACAAATCACAAAGCCACGAGTACAGTATAGAAGCGGGGATGCCTGGAACAAGGTCCGTCTGCAGGACTTGCAACGAGATAAGACAAAGAACGATAGGTGCCACCAAATCAAAGTATCAAACCAGTCCCTAGGACAAAGAGTTACATCACGTAGAACTGGGGGGGATGAAGATCCATCTGCAGCACTTCCACGAGATACAGCAAAGATCCGCCTGCAGTACTTGCAAAGAGACAAGACAAAGATCCACAGCAGCTACATCGAGATGGGTCTAGGATCTCTCTTGGCGAACTTGCGACCAGACTGACCCAAGCCCAAGAGGAACGGTTGCCTCGAGACCCAAAGACTCATGACCCTACCGAGATGCAAATATAGGAGGAATGTCGGTCCTGCACCCAAAATGGATCGACTTCGCAGAAAAATGGACACTCAACTGGAAGAGGCCTCCTGGATCCCCAACAGAATAGCCAGCGAGATCCAACCCCAATCACCCAACACACATTTACCACAGGTGCCCCGCAGCTAAGACTGTGCCCAACGCACCTAGTCACCCAAGTGGGCCCAGCATGGTCACCCAAATTGCAGCCACGGGTGCCTCCTGCACTTGCAGAAGAGGCTTAACAGCTTTTAGCAGACCAAACCAAACAGACCTGAGTACATCCTGCATACCGAGGGTTTGCAACGTGGACTCCTCTGACAGAGAAAAAGGTTTGATCTGGGCATGGGCATCGGTGCATGCCTCCTGCATACCCCTCCCCACACATGGCCCAATATTCTGCACAGCTCCACGGCTAGGTCCGCCGGCACTGTAGGATGTGTTGGCCCCATGCCAGGTTCATGTTGGGTCGATATCAATGGGACCGTCTCCAAGTTGGGTCCATTTTTTGGCTGCTTAATCATGTTGGGGACATATAGCGGTCATGTTCACCCAGGGTCTTTGTTCGGTGTCAATAGCAACACCTTTGCGAAGTTGGTCCATGCTGGGTCCATGTATGTCCGTGTCAGGCGTGTTGGGTAAAAAATTGGGCCGTACAGCACCAATCTTGCCGAGCAGCGTTGAAAAATGTGAAAATAATGGGTTTTCTTGCAAAAATGTTGCCAGATAATGTCGCAGCTTGTTCATGGCATCCGCAAAGTCGCGCCCCTAAGCACCTTCGGTGCAGGGGTATTTCCACCAAACAGGACCATCCCCCACAAAAAACCTGAGAATTGTGGAGCATGAGCTAGCAGCCAAATAAGTAGTACCGTTCAGGCAAGTTTTGATTGGCTTAAGGGTATAAACGCTTGGGCACAGCAATTGTGTGCCTCCGCGCAGGCACTTCCAGCCAAATACAACAGTTTAGGGATAGCAGCTTTAATTCGCCTACAAACAGGCACATCCAGCTGCAAGAATTTTGCCCGGCACTTTTGTGGTGCCTGAGGCCGTGCACATCAAATGTTTGGTCTCAGTAATTTGATTTTCTTGTGCCTGAGGGCCTGCATGTCCATGTGCAGACATCTAAGCACGACAGTTTGATGTGCCTGAGGGCAGGCAAATCCAACGAATGTTTAAACACAGCAGTTTAATCGTTCCTAAGCGTCCACATCATGGCGCAAACGCCTAGTCACTGAGTCATTGCAGGCATATCCAAATAAGTAAAATGTTTAGGTACCACATGTTCATTGCGCCTAAACACAGGCACATCGAGGTAATTCGAGGTACAAACGTTTGGACTTAGACCCACACTTTTGCAGCATTTAGGACGTTAGCAATGATGCCATTGAGAAATGCAGGCTACTCAAAATTCAGGAAATGAATCCCATGCCATTCAAATGCCATGTTCAAACATGTACAACCCCTTCAAAGCGTGACTCAAGGACCCTGAGCGAGCCTGCTTCCTTGACCAAACGCAGGCCGGCAGCCCCTAGACGCTCCTTCCAGCCCTCAACGTCAACTCGTACCTGCACATGCATTGTTCCATCACATGTCTGCTGACTTGCCTTTGCAGCAGGTTCTTTTCATATGAAATATGTGAGCTTTGGCAAGTGAACTGCCAGAAAAAGACTCTCCGTACACCAACTTCAAGCCTGACAATGTATGACAATGTCAGGAAGGTCTGAGAATCAACCAAAAACCTTAGCTGCATCGTGGCAAGATACCAACTCGGACACATCTTCAATCTTACCGCTCTCATCCAGGTAGAAGAACTTGACCCCCAAAGATCCACTCAGCATTGATTGTTCGGTATCAGAGTTTGCGACCAGGGAATGGAAGCCTTCGAGGCAAACCTGCAAAATACCAACATCGCGCTCCAAAGGCTGCCAATTCTTTCGGCTGTGGTCATGCTGGTATATACCTGCCACACGTTGTGTGACTGTGGCAAGGTCAATGGCACTGGGATCGTTTCGAACACCCATGCTGGTGTAGATCTTGCTGAACCCTAGCTCTGCTTCTCGTAAGTGACCATGGAAATCAGCTGCGCTGAATTTGCGGAAGCTGAAAGACCTCCTCAGGATGGAGCCACCATCACAAAGCAAACGTATCTAAATACAGGAAGTGTCACACAATGAAAAAAGACTCTGACTTTGGCCAATCGTGCCTGGGGCTTGCCAAGGTAACGAAATTCTGCTCTGGCACGTTTGCAGCATCAGCTTGCTTGACCACAATGCAGCGGACGCCATCCGCGTTGAAGCTTGCCAAGTGCTGCTTGCAATCATGCGTGAGCTGTCTTTCGCTAAGTTCTTTGAGGCTCAGCTCCACCTGTTTGTAAAAGGTGCTGGAGTTGTCTACGGTGAGTTCCTCCTTCTCAGGGTGCGGTAGTGAGCATAACTGCATTAGGTGTTTCGCCAGCAGATTGAATGGGACTTGGCGTGGTGTGGTGAAGGCGCCAAGCTTGCTCTGAACTTCCTGGCCAACCCAGGGCTGTGTGCATGCGGAAGTATTTCGTGAATGACTGGATGCTGAATGACTGAACTTACCATTCATACGTGAGATTTTGGCCTGGCACAACCTGGCAAAAATTGACAGGGCAAGCATCATTAGGATGGTATTTGAGAAGATGCTCCAGTTGCTTCGGCGCATCTTCTCCATTCGGATGCTGATGGCATGCCACTCTGCAAGTCGTCCAGCAAATCATTTGAGAACCGCCAAAGGCAGTGCCTCTGAGAGGATGAAGTCTCAAACCTTGGGTGAAATTGCTTGCATCAAAATCACCGAAGTAGCCAAGCATCGCTTCAATCTCCTGTGGAAGGGCTACGGTTGCAATTCAGGGCATCATTACATATCCGTCCAAGCACATTCACATGTGTTCGCGTATACAAACATGTGCGTGTCCTGCAATATCATCACTTTTCTGTGCGCATTGCAATAGTTCTTTCCCACTCTCTCTCATTTACTGTTCACTGCTATCAATCAAGATCAGTCAGTATTGTAATTAACCACCACTATTGAACATTCTTAAGCAAAGTTATGAATAGTCGGCATCCCTCCCCTATCACTCGCGATTGTTGTCATGATATAACCATGATTAAAAACCCTGAGCCATTCCCCAACACATATTATATTGGATCTTGTGAGCCACATTCCGTCTACATTCTACACGGGTCCTGTCTGGTTCCATCTTCTGGGACTTGTCTGGCAGCAAGAACATGTAGGTCTGCAATGGCAGTCAAGGTTTGCATCGTCTCCTCAACCTTTTCCACATATCGGTAGCTGGTTGAGAACATGTTCACAATAGCTTCAACCAAATGGAAGGATTGCGCTCGAAGGTTGTCCGCGAGGTCTTCATCCTTATGCGTGTCTGAGCTGCCAGCTGGAGGATGGAGTGCAAATTCATTCAAACATCAGCCGCCAACCACTGCTTTAAAGATTAAGTCACGGATCGAGTCTGTGTGAGTCATCGCTCACAGTTCCAGGCATTGGGAGAATCACCACCACCCATGCCACTCCGACCCCTCACTCGAGAAGGACAGCTTACGTTTGTAGGCAGGACATGGCAAGCTCACCTGACATCTGGTCTAAAACTCTTTGAACATGGTGAAGCCTCAAACAAAAGGTTTCCACAATCCATGGTGAATACTGGTTGATTAGTTTCGCTGACTTCGCAGGGGTTCCAAAAATTGACAACATCATGTTGCACAGTGCTAGCAAACCAGCACAGGAACTACTTGCAACAGCTGGCCAAGGATTTGATAATTGCTGAGGCTGGAGGAACCCTAGGCAGTACAACCATGAAAACTGGCTGGCCCAAGAATTTGCATGAGAACACGGTGCTTCTTCGAGGAAATGTCAGGAAGCAAGTGGAAGGAACAAAAGGGAAAAGAACCGAACATACATGCGCCTACAGTAGCAATCAATTCAATCAAAGCCCCTGCCGGAACCACCAAGAAGTTTTGTTCAATTGTCGCTGCCCAGGGAAACTGCTCATTCACATTTACATTATCAGAACAGTTTCAAACACTAACATTATCAGAACACAAAAGTGCTAGTGGTTGCCTCTCGGTTTGGAGATGCTGACTGCGGCTAAGATTCTTTCCGTGAATCTAGTTCTCGTGCCAGCTTCAGAAGCAGGTCTGGCCCAACAGAGGTCTGCATCCCCAAAGCCAGCAAAAGCTCACGCCAGCGAGCCATGTCAATCTCTTCTGCCGGCAGTTGCTCGGAGCAGCAGTGCTTGAAGCACTGGACCACTGCGATCTCGGGATCAAGCAAACAACTTGCCTTCGACGGGCTGGCGCCAGCGGTTGGAATTATCTCCATCTTCGAGGCTTCACTTTTTAGCTTAGACGAGCCCTCCACGATGACAAAGTGGTGAAGCTGATCGAAGATTTGAAAGTACTTCTTCAGACATCCACGATCTCTGTCTTCATGGCACAACTTCTGCAAATCAGGAAGGATGAAGCGCAACAAAAAGTCCTCACAAGAATAACACTCAATCCCTAAGTGTTCATAGATCGGCTTAATCTGCTTTGTAGGCCAAGCCAACAGAACAGTTTCTGCTGGCACCAACTTCTCCAATGCGCCTGCATTTCTTTCCCAAGGAGAAAGGCAGCAAAACGTAAGGCTTTTGTCGCTCAAATCCGTGCAGCCTTCCCCCTGAGCGCGCTTGAAGAGAGGAAGGCTTGAGATTTCATTGTGGTGGAAAGGTATGCTCTCTGAGCAAACGATGCGAGAGAAGTATGCCAGCAGCGCATGCCTGTGTTCCCCAGTCAGATTTTTGAGGCCTTTCTGTTCATTGACCTTTGAAAGCAACCTGATCAAGTCGCCGTCCTTGTGCACCATCCCCCCTTCGCAAAGAATTTTCACATTCTGTGACGACTTCGAGATGCCACTCTGCATAACAAAGAGGCCCGCACAAAGCAAAGCTTGCTGCAAGTTCCCGTCGAGTTCAATGCAAACTGTTTGGCTGGCACGACTTAGAGGCACCAATTCTTCACCATCTATTGTAAGAACGGGTAGAATCCTCCATCGGCTGATTGGCTCTGAAGTGTCTGCCTCGGACAAGTCTGCACTGCTGCTGTCTGCCTCGGAGACATCTGCTCTGTCCGGTTTGTCAAGACCAATGCTGGCTCTCTTGGACAACAGCCTCCACAGGTGTTGTAAATATTTGTTTTGGGAGAACGTTTCACCTCCGTTATCCACCATTTCCTCAATCTCTTCCTTGTAGGAAAGGAGGTCATCGATTTTGAGCTTGCGAATGCCGATTCCGATTCCGCTGATTGAACGAGGGTTCCTCAAGGATGTGGCGAAAGTCTTCCATATCTCCTTGTCCAAGAAGAGGTTCGGATGACTGGGTAAGAGCTCCCGATCGCTCTTGAAACGAAGGTTTTCCGATCCAAAAGCTGTAAGTTGTTTGCCGTGAGTAAGGAGAAGTGGGACTCCAAGTAGCAAATGCTTCAGCTTGGTATCCTCACCTGAGGTGATGAATTCCAAGAGCTGTAGAATACACTTGCAATCTGACAGGACTCGAATTCCAACATCTTCCAAGGCCACATTTACGAAGATATTGTCTGCTCGAAGAGACGCCCATTTTTGTGCCAGGAACTTGGACAGCTCCATTTTGTCTAGTTCATGGGGCTCTTCTCGAAGAAGTCCAAGAGCCTTTCTGTAAACATCATTGGCACAAGATGGCAAGGACACTAGTCGCAAACCATCAAATGCCAACAGGTTCTGCAATTCTTGGCTCAGATCTTCCGCTCGAAGGAGTGGCCTTGGCCCAGCAACCCAGCTGAGAGTCAGCGACTCTGCACCATCTGAATCTGAAGGCATGGCAGCAGGTGCTGATAGCACTGGAAAGATAGGATCTTTCAGGGCCAAAGACAACGTTGCAACAGCGAGAGCCTCTTCGATTGGTGTTCGCATCCTGCATGGAAGCAGCTGAAAGAATGCCTCCTTGGACAGTAGCTGCCAGCTTGCATGCATTTTTTTGCTATCCGCATACATGCATGATAACACAACTCTTTCGAGGCACATCATGATGACCCCACCAGCTCTGCATACTAACCTATACTACAAGAAAAAATTGAGGGCAGCTTCAAAATCAACAACGAGAAAAGTACATCATGCTAGTGAGAGCAACCAAGTTGCAACATCCTTTTGTGATTTCACCACCTGTGCGCATTCCAACATGACCGCCCTCAGACTTGAAGCTGCTGGTCCCTCGAGCAGTTTCTGGTTCCACTCTGTATCCTTGGATTCTCTTTGGTTTCAACACACATTTGCGTCGAACAAGTCTTTCTATGTGTCTAAGTCTCTCGTCTTGCAAGGCATTCACACAAACATCTGTACACAGAAACAGCATAAATGGCCGAAGGTCGTGATCGAAATTCCCATCCTCAGGCAGGCGTATCTGCTTTCCTGAGCAATGCTATGTCAGGGCATTCGCTGGATTACGACATCACGCTCAACATCGCTCAACCATGCTGGGAACAGTGGCAGAAAGCAACTCCTGTGTTGAGCCAATCATCCAATCAAAATCAAAAGTCCAAGTCTTTTAAGAATCTTTTAAGTTGACAAGGCACGTGACGTTGGGAGCTCGAAACATCCATCTATCCATGATCTACTCCCGGTGTACGTCGGAGTTGGCAAGCCAGAGCATATCCTCGACCCAGAGTCGGAATTGCATGGAATTGCAGCAAGAATGCAAATCAAAGAAAATCCGAAATTACATTCGTGTTCAACCACCAACTCTTGTTGTCCACTGGCTTTTCTCAAATTCTCCAAGCGTCCTTCCTTCTGCATCTTCGTTGTCCAGTGGCCCTGCTGCAGAGGCCAGCGGCAAAAGTGCCTCGCAAAGGTCCACCAATCTATGGGATGACAAAGCCAAGGTATGGGCAACCATCCACTCACGAACTTTTTCTTCTCCATTCGATATGCTTTCGACTCGCTTCCTGACACAAAGCGTCTTGTCTTCTCCATGGCAGATCTCTTCTCGCTTGCTTGGAAGAGATGCGAAGAAGTCCTGCAATTCCTGTTCCCTGTCAGTGATTGCTGTGTGATTCGCAGTGAAGCCACTCGGACCTGCGAAACTGATCCTCTTTACCCATTTGGCAAAAAGAAGCATTGACGGCACCAGACTTTGGACACACTTCAGGTCATACTTGACTTCAGCCATACTCACTTCTCCACCCAATTCAGATTTCTCGATCCGCAAAGGCAAGCGAAAAATCACCGGATAATGTTTGCCGGGATGCAGATTTGCGATTTCCTCAAAAGGACTCACACTATCTGGGAAAGACTGCTGCAATTTTTCGACGCGAAACTGTCGGCCAGGCCGGCCACGTTTGCTGTGATCTTGGGCAACGAAATTTCTCAGCAAATCAAAGAAATGCAGGCGATCATTTGCCAAGAGCTGGGGGCAGTCACTGTATCGATACATGACATTCATCCCTATGCCAAAGCGACCCGTACTTGCAAATTCTCTGCTCTTCGCTGATTCGCCGACCCGTTGCATCCGTTCAATGGCAGTTGCATCCAATGGCTTGTTTGAGCAAATGTAGAGGGCAGGGCCTTGCAAATCTTTGCAGCGCTGGTCTACCAGCTTCTCAGTGCCATGCTTTACATCTGACAGGAAGAACATCAGATCCGAAGCAGCAAAATCATCAGTGTTTTGGAAAAACTCTAGGATGACGTCACCACGGCTGCTGTTGTCCCGAAGGATTCCCTTCACTTGGCTAACAAGGTTGCCCTCCTGTCCAAAAATATCCTCCTCATCCTCCTCCTTCATTTCTTCTTCACACTCTTGAGCTAGCTTGTTTCGAAGCGATGTGCAGCCCAGTCTTTGTCCAGCTTTTGCCGCAATACCATCATTCAGGGTGTGGACGGAACCACTACCTGTCCAAGGTGCATCATTGATATACACCTCCTGCCGTGGAAGCAGCCGGTCTGTGCTAGTAGGAACCATCAAATTTGAAAGCTCTTCTTGGAAATCCTCAGCATTGTGGTCGCATTCAAGGCAACTGGCAAGCTCTGTGCAGAGGACAACTGCCATCTTCAGATCGAAAGTCGGAATGGATTCCACCAGGCTTTTGACTTGAGCCCGTTTTTGCACACCAATGAGCTCGGCTAAGGGTCGCACGTCAGAGTGCACGATGCCAAAGGCCGGCAATAGCTTTTGATGCCCCTGGTCCGATTCCAGCGCCGCATGCTCCGGCCGGAACAGCATTGCACCAGCTCCACTTAATGGCTGGCAGGGCAAAAAAGGCAGAGCAGTCAAAGGTTGCAGCAGTTGAGCTAAAGACTGCGTGTGATTTGCCATCATCTCCTTCACAAGGACGAGAAAGTGGGACAACTGATCTGGAGGTACCAAGACAACACGTCGAGGTTGCTCAATCATGCCTCTTGGCATGGGCCTGGGCTAGGCTTGAAGGAGCTGAACGGCAAAACCCTAAGACAGAACAAGGTCCTAAGTACACGTATGCATGTAGAGGGTTTGTGCATGTCTATGCTAACGTTCAGTGTGACGAAGTCTTCCATGATGATGGTGGTGATGATGATGATGATGATGATGATGCTGCTGCTGCTGGTGGTTGTTGGTGGTGATGATGATGATGATGATGCGGGTGGTGGTGCTGGTTGATGATGATGATGATGGTGGTGCTGGTTGATGATGATGATGATGATGATGATGATGATGATGATGATGATGATGATAATTCATGCTGATGCATGCTGATGCATGCTGATGGTGGTGGCGGTGATGATGGTGATGGTGATGGTGATGGTGATGGTGATGGTGATGGTGATGGTGATGGTGATGGTGATGGTGATGGTGATGGTGATGGTGATGGTGATGGTGATGGTGATGGTGATGGTGATGTTCTTTCTTGGGGAAAACCTATGGATGACATGCCCCAGGGAGAACTTTGGCGAGGCACGCTGCTTTCGCGCAGGCCTCCCACTGACGTACCAAGACCTCTGGCTCCAACTTCACAGACCTTGAGGCCTGCAACACTGTCGGCGCATCCAGATCACTGTGCAGGGTATCTTCAACAGCCCATACCAAATCAAATTCTGAGGCCGGGAAGACTTCGGACAGTGATCTCAAGGCTGTGTCCTGTGAACTCTTCGAAGCTGCATCTTGCCGCGGGTGCGCCAATACCCACTTCAAACGCTTCAATTTGCAAATGCACTCCTCCTTCTGACCCACCATAAGGGAATGCTTCTGTCGCAAGTGCTTAAACAAGCTCTTGGACAAGTTGTGGTCGTCATTGTCAGCTATATGCGTTGCCTCTGCAACTGCATCTTCCCACGTGATCTGCGTCTTCAAGCCGCAAGAACGCAAGGCCTGCCACACATATTTTTCCTTGGGCATCAGCAGGCTAAAGACTCCATGTAGGCTGCTGCAATCTCTAGACTGGACGCCAAAATATGCAGGTCACCATCCAAAAAAGGAACTGCCCTGTCAATCAAGACTGAGAGTGTATGGGCCAAGGGTCTTGATCCTTGCTCAACTGTTTCTGAATCTGGGCTGAGAGGTCCGGCAAGTATCCTGAGCCAAGTGCAAGCTCTACATTGGGACTCGGTGTTTCACTTCACTTGTAGTGTTTGAGGCTTGCTCAATTTATTTTTGGGATTCAAGTCTGCGGAATAAAGCCAGCCAGGCAGCGCTGGACCACTCGAAGCTCAGGAAGATCTGCTTCTGGATCAAATGCAGCTCCTGGAGTGCAGTACCTCAAAAAGCAGTTTTTGGGTTCGGCTCCTACACTTGTTCCATCATGCCACTTACAACCTTGATGCTTCAATCAAAATAATCAAAGGGAGGTTCGGTCCAAGGCGCCCTCCCTCAGCTAATGGGATCCACTCGACATGCTGAAGCGTTGTCCGAAGATCCTGCAGGCGGTCCACGCTGAAGGTGCTCCCGGCCCAGTGCAGCAGTGCCAGCATAATTCGAAGGTGCTGTTGATCAGGAGAAGTACTGTGCCTAGCTCAGCTTAGGCACAAAGCAAGAGACTGCAGTTGGCATCTCTTGGCCAACTTTTGGCCACAAAATGAGAGTTCATCCCATGGTGCAAGCATGTGCCAATCCTACACCGTTACAATGTGCTGACACGCGCATGTTGCCCTTTGCCTGGGCACCACTGCCTCCTTGATGGCAGCGAAACAGTCCTGGCGCAGAATGCACTTGATGTGAGGGGCAAAGGCTACAGGTTCAGTGAAGCAGAAAGCTCGTCAGCACGCAACGTGTCAATCCATGTCAAGGCATATGTGTTTGTACACCTCCACAATGTCTCAAACTTGCATAATTCAAAACTTGGTCCCGGATTGCCAGCATCCATGTCAACAGCCAATTTGGTGAGAAAGCAGCTGCTTATGGCGCTAATGAGTTCCAGCAGGGAAAGAAAGTGAGACTTGATCGCAATCTAGACTTCCATTGCCCACACTTCCAAACTTCCAAACATCTCCGCTATTTGCCGCCGGGTCAATATTGGTCAAAATTTTACCCCAATTGACGATCGATACAACCAAACCTCATGCGAATGAAGACATGCTGACATGCAATTCAAATGCAACAAACTCTTCGCGAATGATGAAAATGGTGAAACCTAGACGGGATATGGATCAAAAAGTGCCAAAAAGTCATGAATCTCTCATTTTGTGGGCCGTGCGCGTCGTTCCACATCTTGTGACATGTCTTGACTAGAGCCCCAGTGAAGACAGAAAATTGTAACGGCAGTGTTTCCACAACCAAGGCCTGCCTTCACATCAATTGCTCTATAGTTTCGAAGGAGTCGAGCGATGTGCTCGTCAGGATTCACAATCGTCCTCAGAGACCATGCTGGCAAGTAGATTTGCAACACTTAAACTTACACAGGGCGCTTCAAGAGTGCCATGCACTTCTCCACTGCAAGTTGGAGGACTGTGATTTGACGTGGGTTTGTCACTGATAGGTGGATGATACAAAAGTGCAGGCAAAGCATCAAGCCAGCTTCCAAGCAAAGTTCTTCCAACTCGCCGTGACATGACTTCAGAACTTCTGTGGGGAGGTCTAGGAGCTGAGCATCTTTGGGCGCAACCCACTTTTCAGAGGCCGTTTGCAGGACTTTTTCATCGCGCAGGATTTTCACCAACTCTTCTAACACGACCTGTCAAAGGGCACAACATGCACAAGAACACAAACAACTGCGCCTCTAAACGACTGTATGCAAAGAAGGGGTAGGAATCCAAACAAGTCACAAAAGCATATAGAAGCCCCGCTCTTCACTGCCCTTACGCAGAAGAATGACCGCCCCAGGCCCCAAGCCTCGAAACCTTCATTCTTTAGTTCCAGGCGGGGCCAAAGTGCAGAGGTATCGATTGCAATCTCCTCCTTGGCCAAACCAAGGATGATGTTTTACTGTGTCCCATATGCATGCGTCACAGCAGTGTCTCACAGGCATGTATCGCAGCAAACATAAACATTGCAGTAGGAATATGTAGGAATCAATTTGGATCAACTATTCAAGGATTACCATGGACTACCACGGATTACCACCATTGCAGGTTATCACAGCCTACCTTTGAATCAAGTAGCCAGGAGAAATTTCAAGGCATCGGCATACAAGAAGGGAATCACTTTCTTGATGATGTGCTCATTCCAAATCGCCTTGATTTGGTGGATTCCGTCCGTGTCATCAGCGTGGCGCCACATTCCACGGCGATTGTCTTGCAATGCGAAATCGGCGTGAACATGCAAAGGCAGTCCTGCAAGTCCGGGTCAGCCAGCATAAATTTGAGGCATCTTGAGGCCAGGGATGCTGGTAGGAAAGCCACAGATGTGAATCGCACATGCAGCAGGACCAACATGATCCGGCAGCGGTTGACAACGACGACGATGATGATGGTGATACTATATATCTGATACTCCTGAGCCTGATGCTTATGAAACTGATGTTGCTGGACTACAACATTTGTCCAAGTGCAAACCGAGGACGGGCGGAGGATCTAGAATCTAGGCCGAATCATGCCCATGACCATTCCACTAGGGGGGCAGAATGGAGGGAAGGCGGTTGTAACGAATTAAAGTCATTGTAGACTCAGCCCTCCTTTGCTGAAGCAAGAACAGACTCAGCTGGCTGCAGGCCGCTACTGGGTGGTCGCGTCAAGACAACCCCTGTCAGTTTAAAGACACCCCCTTCCCGCATGGGCACGCCCATGGGATCCAGAGACCCACTTCCGCATGGGCACACTGCAAAAGGATGACTTTCTAGGAGGAAGGACGCCCTGACCCAATCACCCAGTAGCCGATAGTAGCCCCTGGCTTTCGTGACTATGCAACGGCCGACGGCACCACATGCACACCTTGCCTTAAGCAGCTTGAATCACCCAAAAAGAGAAAGCCAGTGCAATGACCATGTATGACAACATCGGAACCGTCCTGTCTTGATTGGCAACGGCAGGTGGGCAAATGCCTGCCCCAAAGCAGCTTTGTCCATTGGCAATGCCAAGCATGCAAATGGCACCTGTTCTGGCAGACTGCCAAGAGCTTGAATATCAAAGAAACGGCCGAATCGTATCCAATGTACTTCTTCAGCTGAATCACTCTTCAAAACGATGTGTTCCTTGACTGCCGGCGCACTGGAAAGATGCTTCTTTAGCTCATCCTGAAGCAGAAGCAAGCAAACAAGAGCTTTAGCAATGATCCGGTGAGTCACTAGCCAGTGCAGATACCTAAAGGCATGAGAATTAATGAGAATTGCATGTAGGTCAGGTGACGGAGGTTTCAATGTCGGGTCTGAGTCCGGTGTCTGAAAAGCGCCTGAAGTTGCTTCGTGGTGTCAAACCCTTGTAGGAACTTCTTCACTTTTGACAGCGGCGATTGGCCAAAATCCATTTGTCGATCCACTTGTATTGCAGCAACTCGTTCAAGAGCCTCGCCGCTCTCTCTGACGAAAATCTCTAGAGTGCGCAGGCGGGGCAAGAACATTGCCACATCACCATTCACGAGAAGTTTCTTGAACTCCTCACCCCAAGCTGGGTCGTGGCTTGCAAAAAAATACATGTGTTTGTAAAACAAAATGCCGCACCAGCACAGCAGCAGGAGGAGGAACGAAAGGATCTCTAATTTTCAGCCAAAGCAAGAGGGAAAAGGAAAAAAAGCTATCAGAGCTTGTCACGCCGCAATCCCCACCCCCAGAAAGTGAAAACTACAAGTAACAGTTTCCGCGGTCCAAAAAATGACATGAACAGCAACAGCCACCGCGATCCCCAGTAAAATAGCAGGCACAACAACGATCTATATCAAAAAAAGATGAAAGGGTATAAACAACCGCGGTGAAGTTTTATTTGCATGCGGTGGTTGCGGCGTCCCATGTTCTGCAGGCAGTGCCACCCATGTCTCCTCAAAGATTTTTCTTGCCCTTTCCGGTTCAAATTCCTTGGGCATGAAACTTGACTCATCAGCCCAGGCCTTCAACCGGAGAGGAACCTTGGCAGTGACGCAAATAGCGACGCATAATCGGGGGCATCTAAAGCGTTAGAGGTTCTGATGAGGAATCCGATTGGGAAATGTTCTGACAAGTGGATGCGAAGCTGCCACATAGCAGTCAAGCAACACGAATGAGTGTTCCAGGAAAATTATCTTCCATGCTGCAACCAAAAAAGTCTCTGAAGGGTGCACACTCATCAGGGTAAGCGTCTGAGAAACGCTTCCCTTCAAAGCGCTCTGTATCAAAATCGATTTGTGCCCCTCCGTTGCTTGAGACCCTTTCATCTGGATCAAGCACTGCATACTTCGTTCCAGACACAATCTGGATCACGTCTCCGATGTGGAAAAATGACCGCGAACCCATGCCATATTTTCCGATTTTGCTTGGAGAAACCTTTTTCCTGCTCCTATAAATCTTTCTGATGCTTTGCCAATCTTTTTCCTCAAAACCCCCATTGTCATAGAACACAATCGCTGGGCCCTGCAACCGCTTTCTCCAGACCTGATGATCTTTCCGAATGCGCTCCGCTGAGTGGCTTTGCAAATCCAAAACTGCAGAGAAGCAAGTGGCACGATCAGAATCTTCTGCATTCTGTAGGGCTTCCGAAATAAATTGTGCCCCACTCGTGTACTGTTGCAGTAAATGCTCTATCACTGCATCAGTAGGTGCTTCGAGGCGGAAGTCCTTGAGGGCCAACAAGAATTAAGTGAGCAGTTCATGGTAAGCCTAACTTTTACTTCTGGGGCAGTACCATGAGCTAGCGCACGCTCTTGTCATATGCCCTTGCCTCAAGAGACCTCCAACAACACTGGTCACAAGTGTGATCTGCTTGTAGATCTGAAAAGGTTTGTAATGATTTATATAGCTTCTATAGCATGTACAAATGCATCTGGAACTGGCTGTCCTCCGGCATGATGCTCGCCTCGCATCATGTGGCTGATTTCTGCTGCATAGAATCACTACCTGGATCTTTCTCGGGCACCCGACAGAGGAACGACAGAAAATGCTTTGGCAATGGTTTGAACCACTGGCACAAAGAGCTGGCCATACCACACGATGCAATGGGCATGGTGAGTGTCTGCAATGCACGGGCAATAAACCAGCATCGTACCGGAACCAGCGTCGCACGGGCGCAGCCAACATTTTTTGCCCTCCAGCCCTTATGACGGTCCCTGGGGTTGTGCCCACCAGCCTCAGCAACGAAAGATATTGGGTCTTGAGTGCTACCAGCTTGCAGGTCTGAAGGCGCATGTGCATCATAGGTTGAGGCTTCTGAAGCAACCAGGCAGAGCCAGCAATGCCCTGAGGCACAGGCCATGCGAAGTCTGAAAAAACGAGGCTGGCACCTGAGAGTTTAAACTTGGCGCAGCTGTTCAGTTGGCATCTCATCCCAAGTTCAGTTTGCCAACTCAAAAGTCAAATCTCCCACCTGTCCATTGAAAGAAGTGCCCGGTGGCACTGGTGCAGCCTCATGGAGATGGTTGGGGACAAGGCAAGGCAAGGCAAAGCCAGATCCACAGAAGCAAAGGAATCGCTTCGCACTGCCAGCTGTGGCCGCGACTGAAATGGCTGGCATGGCCTGAGAGCCTCCGGAGCCCATGAGGACTGGTGGAATCTGCTCCACACCGAGAGCCCCCTCCCTGACTTGATCGAATCCGTAGCTGAAGGCCTGCATATGCACTGGAGCCCTGCCATGGCCCTGGTGCCACAGAGAGCGCCTGGCCGTCAGATACCAACGCTCTGTTGGGGTCCTCTATTTTGAGGAACACGTAGCAACATATGGCAGTGGGTCAAAACCCCGTACCCCTGGTTCCCCACCATTAACCATTGTTTTCCCTTGTTTTGTTGGTGGAAATCCCCCATTAGTTGGTTGGTTAAGATTGACCCATAGCCGTATAGGAGCATCATGAAGCACCCAAATCCCCGATGGAAAGGCTCCAATGATGCGGTGCCTCTGGTGGAACTTTTAGCCTCGTGGCGATCATCACTTCAGACTTCAGCTGTATTTCAGCCATTTCACGGCAGGTATACATTATTTCAAGTCCAATAATGACAGGGTCATTGGCAACAACTGCTGAGCCACGGTGTACAAAAGGTTCCGAAAGCTTCACAGAGAATCTTTTCGAAAAAACCCAACAAAAAAAGGTTCAACAAGTTTTCCAAAAAGCAACAAAGACCTTCAAGACGAATGTCTTCCACTCCAAAATTTGATCCAACAAAAAAACGAATCTCCGCCCCTTGGCAGTCTGGGAATGTCTTGGGTTCCAGGCCGCTGCAGCTGCCTGGGGTCGATCTCAAAAGCGCAATGAGGACAGCGGATGTTGGGCTCCCCTTGAGGCTCCTTGGCCTGAGCAAGGACACATGCGCAAAGAACAGATCAATTAACAAGGAAAAACAATGAAAAAACATGGAAAAGTACATTAAGCAACTGATGAGCAAAAGATATAGAAAAAGCAAAAGGACAATCAACATAAACAAAATGTATGCAAATGTGGAGTTCCGTGTCAGTTGAGCAACCCTCTGCCATTCAAAATCTGAGATGGAATCACAACAATCTTCGTTCAGATCGAGATGACATGAGTGGCGATTCACATCGGTGCAACAGCACCGTCAACGTCTGTAATGCCTTGGGCTTTTCTTTGGGCGGCTTAGATTTTGGCGATGAGCCCTGGCACGGCCACAGCAGTTGCATTGCTTCATCCTTCCCCCAATTTTCATCCAGAAGTACGTCCTGAAAGCATCAAGGACAGTGCTGACTCATCTGACAGGCTGTTCCTATCTGTGGAAGCACGCTCTAGCCCTCAACGAAGCCCTGCCACAGCTGTTCAGCCAACCTCTTTGGAGCCTTGGCCTTGGAAGAATGCGAATTAGGGCTGACACGGCAGAATAAACGAAGGAAGCATGTGAACCACATCTGAAGCATATCTCAACCATATCCAAACCCTCCCTCTGACTGCTCACTTTTGGCAAACGTTTTCGACACAAGGCCTTCCCAAAATCAAAAATAAGTCTCCAGCTCTTGGCAGCTGCCTCGTGAATTTTACATGAGTTGCAAAGCTACTCGCGTGCATGGCATGGAAACCCAGCGCACGTGGCTTAGCGCCTCGGAGCCTGCCTTTGGGCTCGCCTTGGGCACGCCAAATGGCGCATCCACTGACACAGCTTCCCCCAAAGTCGTACACCAAATGATGCCTTGATATATCTTGTAGCCATTTGTACCCCGTCTATCCATCTCTATCCCTCTCTCATTCTCCTTTCACTTGGTACTACGAACTTTGTCAAGTGCCTTGTGAAAGCCTTCGGTGCTTTGATTAGTCACTGGATGTTCAAGGTCCTGGCGTAAGCTTGGGCCATCTCCTCCCACAGCTCATCGTAGAGGTCCTGAAGCCGTTCGACAAAGTCAGCTGAACAAGGACTCTGTCATTGAAGGCTCGTTGACTCGAAACACAAAAACGCACAAACATCTATAAACAAAAGATAACAAAAGATTCACAATGTGCTTTGGAATGAGTAATCACTACATTTTGAGGCAACACACGGCCAACGATGTCCTCGAATTCCTTTTGGACAATCTTGTTATCCTGAGAGGCTAAGAGGCTGAATCGGTTGACGTGTGATTGACGCATGCTCACACCATCAGGTTCAGCCGGCAGTCCTTGTTCACATCCAACTCACGCAAGATATTGTCTGCCACGTCTTCAGATAGTGGTTTTTGTACCTTTCCAGCTTCTCAATGGAGAAGCGTAAAGTCAGAAACCACTTCCCATACCACAGCTGGCCTTGTAGGTCTTCCAAATGTCTTGCCTAAGCCAAAGGGAAGCTTAGCATTCACAAGGTGCTTCGAGAAGGCTTGAGTTGAAACATGTTCCAACCAATTGACCACTGAGCCCCCTGCAGGAGTGCAGTGACCTCCTTCCGATCCATAACGCCACTCTTGTCCTAAGCCAAGGCACAAACTTAAGACGACCATCAATGGCGGACCCTTTGCCAGGCCAACCCTCTTGTCCTTGTCAAACTTCTCCCACATCTGCCTGCAGACACACTTCCATGGTTTGCAGTTGGATGGCTACCTTGATAGCTTAGATCCACAAAGTGGAAGCTTTCATCATGGGCTCCGCCTTGCTGGAAGCTTCTGCGCGGACTGACCTTTGCCAAAGCCAGGTGAATGTGGCCAAGTTGTCTCTCTTTGAGGGTCAGCCTTTTCACCCCGCAAAACGATTGTTGGCCATGGGGGAAGGGGCGTGCCAGTCGACCAATTGTGGGTCCAAATGCAGCGTGGCTGTTGACAAACCTCAGCTGCTGGCCCATGGTGAAAGTTGGAGGCACTGAATCCAAGCACCAAAGGTTCAACTTTTGCACATGTAAGGTATGTAAGTAACCAAAAAGAGCCATTTTTGGAAGGAATGTAGTTGATGTAGTTGCATATAGTTGTACTAAGTTCAATTTTCAAAGTTCTATACCCAGTTCTGGAAGCTAAGTGCTCCTGGGTATGGCTGATTGCTATTGCTAAGCTGTTTTCCGGTTCGTGCGCTCTTCTGGGAGCTTCCAAGCGATGAGAGTTTGAGCCCGACTTGCTCCCAGAGCAGCAATGAATAGCCCACAAGGCTCGGATTCGGAAAAATCACTGGCAACTTATGGCCCCTACTGGACACAGTAAGAACATATCAGCAGCCTTTGAAGAACTCAGAGCTGCATTTTTCACCTGGCGCTTCTGTTGAGCTCCAGCTGGGACACCTTAGAGCCATTGCAACTGGGGACACTCAACAGCCGAACCTACTAAGGGCCACGGCCTATCTCGCTGCACGCCTGTCTTTGAAGCAGTTGAAGTGCCTGCGCGGGAGAAGTGAACCAATGGCGACCAATTAAAAAGGTGCCAATGGCTACCATGTTGTCAATAAACCAAAAACCAACTGAAGTGAAGTGCCACCTGAAGGAGATTGGCTGTGCAGCTGTGCCTGTTGGTGAAGTCCATCCAGGCAGTCCAAGCTGACCAAAAGCCCTCACCCACCTCAATGCAGCCAATGCACTGCTGAAACATGGCCGCGAGCACCGTTGAGCAGTCCAAATGCTCGCAAGCTCCGTTGCCAAGTTGGGAAGCTGACAGATGAGTGCGCCACATCTGGGGCCTCAACGAATCCGACTTGCAGTTGCTTGTTGCATGTGCTTGCCACAATTGGTTCCTGATCATTTCCACGCCACCAGGAATCCCTTGAGATTCCTTAGAGCCCTCCTTAGAGCCCTCCTCAGAGTCCCTCAGTGGCCATCGCTGAAATATCATCCCCTTGGGGTCCCAACAAACGAAGCCGCTTGTGGTGCTTCTCCAGGAGCTGAACCAGCTGCTTCTGCCTGTAGAATTGCTGATCTCGCTTGGATGATCTGATCCTTGGCGCCCAAGTGACATCCGACTTGCGGCGAAAGTCACTGGTTCTGAATGACAGGCCGAGAGCAGTTGGCCAAATGCAATGCTTAAAGATTATCATGACTATAAGCATGGCATACATCATGTTCATGATACTATGTTTCATATGTTCGAATCTGCCAGATAAGCCTAAAGCATGTTTTGATATGGTTTGAAGCGTCTATTTTCACAGCTGTGACCAAAAAAATTCTCCTGCACCAGACTGCTACTCACCAAGTTCTGAGCTCTGGCAGCTTTGAGGAGTGCATCCTGCTGGTCCTGCACTTCCACAAGGAGTCTGGATGTGCAAATGCATGCTCAAACATCACCAGTTGAGATGTGTCCATGTTCCGACTCAAAATGCTCAAGCACTCCAACGAACACTGAATGACAGTGAGTTCAATTCAGCCCTCCCAAGCTCCGAGTAGATGTGAAATTGTTCGTCCTTGGTGCCAGCAAAGCCTGCACCTCTCACCCGTAAGGACTGGGGTCTTTAGCCAAGTCACGACAGCTTTGCTGATGGCATCCGCAGCCACAGGTGCCACCTGGGCCAAACTGGCCAACAGCTAGTCATCGTTGATAAGGGCTTAGTCATAATGGTTGATGTAACTGATGTATGTTGATGAAGAGATTACTCAATTTACTCAAGAGGTGCTTGGTTTTGAATGTTCTCCCTAAAATCCATGGATTACTTGCTGTTGCCCATGTATTGCTGCCACTTTGTTTCGGCTTAGCTTCCGTTTCTTGCAGGGGTGTCCCACCATTGGGCAATGGGTGATACACCCGTATCATCGATCCAAGTGACATGCCCCAGAGCGGATACTGGGTTCCAGACTGGAGAGACCTTGGCAAGAGCCACCATAGCCAGGGCGTCCGGCATCGCACCTGCAAATCTGAAAGGCTCAACAGATCTTAATAGATTCCTCATGTATCTCAATACGTCCCTTTCTCCCCTTGATCTTGTTGATATGTTCCTCATGTTCCTTGGTCTTCTTATCAGATTCCTCCTGTTCCTCGATATTCTTATTAAATTCCTTGATCTTTGCAAGCTGGAAGGTGGGCCAGGTGTCTTGGTTGGCGGCCAGTAAGTAGCTACATCCAAAACGATCTAGTCACTAGGTGTCTGAGATTGTGTGAGTTTCAGCCAATGCGTGGCTAGCGCTCAGAGCTTCTGGACATCCGAAGAAGCCCCATCACAGGATCATCGGAAGCTGGAAATGACATGACTTAACCTCCAATCCGAAGCATTTGGCAAACCCTTGCGAAGAGCTACCAGGAAGGAAGCCCAACCTTCACCATCTCCAGCAATGACAACAAGAAGGCCTGGATGCGAGCTTGCGCTCTACCACCGCCCCAGGCTCCACATAAACGTCTTTGGAGCCAAATGTCTCTGGAATCAGTTGAAATCCAAAAGCACCTACACATGTTGATGAGTTTCGAGTCTTTCAAGAGCTCCTTCCGCCAACGTTGATATGTGCTTCCGGCATTCTCCGGCCATCTGAGATTACAGGAGGACCAACCACGACACTATCAACGCATGCAACGCATCTGCTACTCTATCTCTCCCTTTTCCCAGCGTTGCGTCGCTTGTTTGTCTTCTTTGGGCACCAAGGGCCTTCCCGCGGCGCAAGTCACATGTTCCGCGGCAGAAATTGCCGTTTTAAGACGAGTGGCGCCGGCGCGCCCTTCCTCCAAATGGAACAGAGGAAGTGGTGTGACCCAACTATGTGGATTGCCCTATCAATTGATTGGCCCTCAAATCGACACATGATTTTTGTTGACGGTGTTGACACAACATGAGCTGGCGGAGACGGCTATCGTTTCTGCTCAGTGCTTCGAAGCTCGCGGTTGTCGTGACTGTTAATAGTTCTCAGGTTTCAGATGTTTCAGGCTTCGCTGAGCCCTTCTTCTTTGCCTCTACCCACTTGCTGCGCACCCAGATGTTGGCCCACGGTGCCTCTTCTTGAGGCTGCGTCTGGACCTTTGGTGCCGATTGGGCAGCGCCTTCGACTCGCTCACTTTTCAAGCCTTGAGAGCGCGCTTTGAACATCTGAAACACAAGCTGTCTTACACAATCAGGGTTTCACTGCCAAAGCACTTCGACTGAGCTGGGCATACTCTAGCAACTAGGCTTGGATAGAAGGAGAGGAAGACTCTTTTTTTGACATTGTTGCTGATTTATCTATCTATTTATTTGTCTTTTGAATGTGAATATATATATATATATATATATATGTATGTGTGTATATATATATATATATATGTATATACATGTGTGTCAGCCAAAAGATTTGCATAAGTACCAGCAAATACCGACAAATATATCATATATCATGTATGGATATATCATCACGTGCTAGAATATGCTGGTCTTGGGCCACTTCATGCCACTTTTTGATCCTTTCAGCGCCCCCATGGGGTTTGCCAAAACATGGTGGGCAAAACCGGCTTGAAACGTGGCCAGATTCAAACGTATCTAATTCGGAGCAAGGGGAGGCGTCAAGCGCACCCTAGACATGGTTGAGGCACGGACGTGCGGACTGTCGTGGTAGGCACTTTGCACAAGACTCCGGCAAGCACTGGAAAGGCCAAGTGCACTACTGGACGAATCACAACACAGGTGGCTGCAATTTCCAGGTGTACCACCACGTTTCTTTACAAAGCTCCGCACGTAGCGCAGGCTCCCAATATCTCCCAATGCACACTCCTGAGGTTCACTTAGTTCCGACCACCTTTGCCCCTCCGGCGAAAGCGCAGGCACAAAGAGCCAGCTTCTTCCACCGTGTCCTGGCACAAAAGTTGAAGCATTCTGACCGCTTTGTTCCCACTGCTTCCAGCATAGTAAGTTCACCATAGGAAATACTTAGAAACGCTGAACCTGCTGGGGCCTGATCCTAAATCTGTCATGATATGTTGAATGATTTTCCTGCATCAACTCTTAAGAAGTCATCCTTCCCCTGCCTCAATAGGATCTTCCCACAGTTCGCAGCGAGGAGCATTGAAGGACACTCCACGACAACGATTGTTCTCACGACAACGTTCCTGACAGCCCTGGACATCTGCCGCTGAAACGGTTCTCGTCCGTCCATTGCCCCGGCAAGCCCTGTCGCTTCCATCAACCATGCGGAAGCCGCGTAGGAGTTGGACCCGAGACGTGGTAGTCACAGCAGAGGTCGTCATCACTGGAGTTGCAGATGTCGTAGTCATGGATGTGGTCTGAGTCGGTGGTGCTGTTGGCGTGGTGGTCGTTGTCCCAATCGTGGTCGTGGTGGTCGTTGCGGTCGTTGCAGTCGTTGCGATTGTTGCGATCGTTGTGCTCGTTGTGCTCGTCGTGCTTGTTGTGGTCGTGGTGGCAGTTGTTGTGGTACAAGCTCCAAGTGGTTGGAGTTCACTATGGCCATTCTCGGTCGCAATGAGCCACGCAGCCATAAAGCTCTGCAACCAGGCCTCCTCATCAGATGCAAAGCGCAAAACCGCATCGGCCGCCGGACCTGTGGGGCCGTTGCGATCGCCACAGTCGTTCGCTTGATTTCCACAACAACGGCCCCTCTCTCCACCACCAGGGCTGCCCCCACAATACACACCTCCATTGTTGGCCACTGCCCCAGAAATGGTGTTGGAGGTCAACCAAGCACAGCAATCATGTTCGGTGGCAATGACTGGGCCACCACCCTGGCCATTTTCGCTGTAGACAAGGCAAAGATCTGTATTCAGCATCATTTCATGGCCATCAAAGCTGGCATCTCTCCCAACATCACTGCGCTCCCATTGATTCTTCCCAGGATTGCCATTCACGGCCAATTCAGGAATCCAACCCTTCGCCAGCAAGGAGACATAGTAATCGTTATTGAAGCGGCGCGAGTTCTCAGGGTCACTCCACCAGCCATGGTATCCTGAATTGCCCACTTGTGCACGGCCCAGAGTATGAACTGCCATCAGTGCAGCTGCCTCAGTCCAAGTCAAACCCATCCCATTCAGAAAGGTCTCCTCCACTGCGTTGCAGCCCTCTTCAGGGTTGGGCAACCGACCCTGTGCAAAGGCGCAGCTGATTGCAGTGGCACGACCGAAGCGGAAACGACCACGGAAGTCCAAGGGCAAAGCTTCAGGGTTCGAGGCTAAGTGTCTGGCCCGGGTGGACATCATCACTGCCTCAGCTGCAATGACTAAGAAGTCAGCTAGGGACACCTCCCTGCAGAACTGCTGGTAGACATCCACCAATGCAATACCATGCTCACCAGAAGAAAGGCATGCTGGTAGGCCTGCATTGTCTGCATCTGCCATGTCTGTGCAGGCATCCGAACCGCCTTGACCATTGGCAAAGTCCATAAAGTCATGACCAGCCATGCGAAGAACACAACCTGCCCAATCTGCCTGGGGACAATTGGATGCTGTGCAGGTTGAATCCAAGGATTCGAGTTCACCGCGAACTGCCGCAACGATTGAATCATAGCCCTCCAATGTGAGGCATTCAGTGATGAGAGCCGCACCTGCATCGCAGTGCATTAATTCAGTCGGGGTGACACTAACCTGGCTTTGCTGGTAGCTACGCCTGCTGGCATGCTGCAAGAGCCATGGGCCTTGAGTTTGAGCACACTTCTTCTCATCTACAGCACCAACCTCCGCAAAAACCAGCCATGCCAATAGCACTTCAGCCACTCTTGCCATCGGCTGAGTTCTGAGAACAGTTTACTCTCAGGAGCCCTGGAACCAAAAACGGCTGGGAGAACGAAAGATCAGGTTTCCGGCACCTTTGCACCAACGAGAGGAGCACACTTTCCCATCCTTCTTCTGATAGTTATCTGGGAGGGCTCGACGGAATCTCAAGGAAAACAGACAAAGTTGCTGATGATCAAGCATGCCTATTGCATGCCTCAGGTCTCGGAATGTTGTTCCAACGGCTGGCTTGTGAGCAATGACAAGCCAGCGTCATGGAAAACCATGGAATACCTGAACCCCGCTGGAGAATAGATATTCACCATCTGCCCATGGTTAGTTGATGCAGTGTCATCCCCCCTCTATCCGAACCACTGCCAATGGACAACGGCCGGTGTGGCGCTTTTCCCTGGAAGCCCACATAAACAATTCCCTTCCAAGAAACAATGCCCTCCACTCATTGACCGTTCTATCTTTATGTTGCACGTGATTCTTCGAGGATGCCACACCCAAAAATAGTCACACCATGTCACACCCAAGACTCGAAACCGATGACATTTGGTGGTTCAAAATTGCAGAAAACACCGTCATTCATCGTCATTCCCTCGTGTTCAACGGTCCGTTGATCTGCCAAGATGCAAATTGAAGCATAGTGAAGTGCCGGTGGCCGGTGACACTACAGCACCTTACGCAGGCAAAGTTTTCAACACTGGGACTAAGAAGACTTTAAGTCCGGGAAAAACCCAACAAACAAGTTTCAAAGAGAACCTCTGCCTAAAGAAATCTCTCTCTTTCTCTCTATCTGAGACATAAGTGGTCTTTCCTGTCAAGCTTCTTACCACTGGAAGCTAACTGCAGGCTGTCCAGCATGTGTTTGTTCGAGCCTTTCAGGCCTGAGACTGACACCACCTTCCAGAAGCCTACAAGGAGAAGAGCTTCTGAATTCTACTTGTAGTCTTCCTGCAAGGCGGTGTCAGTCTGCAGAAGTCCTCAGCGAACGTCCCATGTGAAGAAAAAGCAACACCTGGTGATGCCGTGATGCCTTGCAATGATTTGCAATTATCCGAAAACCAAACACTCAGCATCACTCAGTCTAGCACTCAAGAAAAAAAACCTTTGTTGAAACGTGCAAAGCCTGAGCTTTCGGAAGTCAAGAGTTATGATCCACATTCCAAATGTCAAAAGAAGTGCTGTTACCAACTCGGTGACACATGAAAGTGAAAACAGGTAGGTTCAGTAGCGAGCCGTGCACGCAAACCATCGTTGAAAACCTTTGACTTGCGTCAACCAATCCCAAATAAAAGCAGCCACACGAAAGTTCATCCAAGTAAAAGTTGATATGGCAAAGTGTTGCCAAGCAAAAACTGACTTGGACAGGGGCAAAATTAGGTAGCAGGGTTTCGCTCACATGCCGTGCACAGGGTGTGCAATACCGCTTCACCCATCCAATTGTGGCCCCAGAGACTCCGCGGAAACTGGGCTGCAGACTGGAGAGACCTTGGCAAGAGCCACCATAGCCAGGCCGTCCGGCATGGCACCTGCAAATCTGAAAGGCTCAACAAATCTTAATAGATTCCTCATGTATCTCAATACGTCCCTTTCTCCCCTTGATCTTCTTGATATGTTCCTCCTGTTCCTCGATCTTATTAGATTTATTATATAGATTCCTTGATCTTCGCAAGCTGAAGGTTAGGCCGGGTGTGTGAGTTTCAGTCAATGTGTGGCTGGCACTCGGAGCTTGATTCAGGACATCCGAAGAAGCTGCATCACAGGATCATCGGAAGCTGGAAATGACATGACTTGACCTCCAACCTGAGGCATGGCAAACCCTTGGGAAGAGCTACCGAAAGCCCAACATCTTCATCGCCAGCAGTAATAGAGAGAAGGCCTGGATACGAGCTCACCCTCTACGACCGCCCCAGGCTCCACATGAGCGTCTTTGGAGCCAAATGTTTCTGCAGTCAGCTGAAATCCAAAAGCACCTACACATACCTACACATGTTTCAAGAGCCTGATATATGTTTCTGGCGTCCTCCGTCCATCTGAGACCGGATGACACACCAAGACACTAATAGACACTATAGTTTGAGTCTAGCCTAATATCTGTAACAGTCAGTAAAAGGGTTTTACTTATAAGACCCCTCTAAAAATTGCACCCCCAAAATGGCTTATTTTGGAATAGTCAATTCGTGTGCTTTGTGCTGTGTTCTTTCATGTTTTCTTCACACTGCCTGGCCTTTTGCTCACTGCAGCTTTCAAATCCAATTTGCAATTTCCAATTTCCAATTTCAATTTTCCCAAATCAATTCCCCACATCAATTTACAATTAACAATTTTCAGTTCTGCACTTGTGCCATGGCCCTTGATCAGTGGTGTCTTTTGTGCAGGCTTGGGCATTGGGTGGGGGTGAGGGTTGTTGTTTGGATTAGGCAGCTGGGTGTCTCACTGGCTTCATTTTTTTCATTGCATGTGTGCATTTGTTTGCCTTCCCACCTTTCCATCCATGCCCCTGTCAGGTAACCTGAGTCCTCAGATGCTGCAGCTCCTGGGTGGAGGTTTGGCCCTGAGAAGTTGGATTATTTCATAGTTTTAATAGCCATGAGCCATTGAAGCCATTTCAACAAAAAACTCATGAAACATTTCAGGGACACAAAACCATGTAAATTACAGGGAAAATGGAGCAACTTGAAAAAAAAGTAGTTTAGTTCATTTCACTTTTTTTTCAAGATGCGCCATTTTCCTTGTATTTTTTCATGGTTTTGTGTCCCTGGCATGTTTCATGTATTCTTTGGACGGTTGCAATGGTTAGACTGCCTTTTGAAGAAGTTGTTCTTGTCATGTTTTTTCACTTGCGGCATTTCCTTCAGTTCTTGTGCATTTTGCCTTTCAGTTCTTGTGTTCACTTTGTGATGTGTTGGCCTTCAAGCCTGCTCCAAGGCTCCATAGTTCCTGGAATCCTCGTGGAGTTCCGATGGTGCTGGGCTCAGTCTTTCATCCCAATTGGCAATTGCAGCTTGAATCATTGATGTCAGTTGATGTCACAATTGCCAATTGTCAAGTTGGTGTCATGGTGCATTCCATGTGCTGATGATGATTCACTGGTGGCTCACAGCAAGCAACGAAACAAGCAGTCAAAAGATGGCATGTGACATGCATGTGGGCCAGAGAATTCAAATTCAATTCATAAAAACCAAACTCAAATCCTATGTCAATTCCATTTCAATTTCAATTCCAATCGAATTTCAAGTTCAAATGCAATTTCAATTGTCATCAGGCATTAATTGTCACATCATATCATTCTACAATTTTCAATTGACAGTAGCAGTTGCCAATTGCCAATTGGATGCCTCCCTCGGTGGCCTTGAGCTTGATCGAAGACGAGTTCAAAGCAGTGTTCCAAGAGCTCCCTCGGATTCTTGTCAGCACTTGCCAATTGCAGTTTCTCTCACTTGCCAATTGCAGTTTCTTGTTTTGTTCCCTTCTGTCTCAGGAAGTCTCAGCAAGTGGCTTGGCTCAATAGCTGATCTGGTCCATTTGATGTACAGTGCATTTGATGGATTGCTTTCGTTCAAGGGTCATGGATTGATTTTGGATGATGTGGGCCAAGGTTTTGTGGTTGGCAAAGGAGACGTCTGAGAGTGGCTTCAGGCAAATACTGCAGCTGGCCAGCAAATTCATTGAGAAGAGCATGACTGACTTTGCCAATTCCCAATTCCCAACCCACATTGCCCACTTGAAACCAGGAAGGAGTACTCCGAAGAGAAGAAAGCCAGGGGGGTTGACAAGTTGGACGGGTACTTCCTGCGAGCTGCTGAGCGAGTCATCAAAGCGTGACTTGTCTTTTTTTGGTTCTGGTGGCTCATTGAGTTTTGCAGCTTACCATTCCTGAGGCACAATGAGCTCCGGGGTGTCCTCCACAGCTAGATCTGTTGCTTGGCTTTATTCTCATGACTGACTTTACTGACTGAAGGGTGGGTGATTGAAGTCAATAGGGTTGGGACGAATGATTGGTGATCAGTGCTTGATATGATAAGATGATGATGTGATAATGATTTGATCAGTTTTTTTGTCATTTCATTCCTTTCTGCACACTGCACTTGTGCCGATGCTTCCATGATCATCGCAATCTGTGCTTCAGGATGATTCGGTTCTCATTCCTGTGCCCGATGGCACTGCCATACCAGTGAGATGGCCGAAGCGTGTTTGCTTGCTGGGGTATGGCGTGGCAGCACATCAAGACGAAGGCTTCAAGGCTCCATGATTTTCATGTTTGTTGATTCGTTGAATGATTGCTGAGTTGATCACCCAGGCAGTTGTGTAGAGTGTCGACCTGTGTGTCATTCCTGGCTGTGTCCTGCAGTGGCATGACAGGTTCCCTGGGTCGAAGAAATCCTTGCTGAAGTTGGGTGCGGCTTCAGTTGGGAGACAAGGCTCAACCTGATTTTGGGCCGTGAGGGGTACCTTGGATCATTGGCAAGTGGGGTGGGGGTCACAAGAGATGTTGAAGACTCACTTTTGATAACATGTCCTGTCTGAGGCAAGGGGAATGCGGCGGCTTCGACAAGAGCAAGACCGGGTGTGAGGAGGAGGTGATGAGGGAAGTGGCTTGGTTTGCACATGGCTGCACATGCATGATCATATGAATTTCATGTGAATGATTCTGAATGATCAGTGATGTTGATTTCAGTCCCCATTCCAAGGTTTACGGACATGCCCGTGCCAAAGAAGCCCTTCTGCAAGTGCTGAAGCACCCCAATTTGCTCTGCAGGACTGCTGCTAACATCCTTTGAATCATGAATCATGCATTCTACAGATCAAATGAATACCGAATACCAAACAGACTGTATCCAAATTGATTCACAAGGGTTTTGCCACCAGGATGAGATGCTGGGGAGGCAAACACAGAACTATTTCCATCGGCCTGGTCATTGCCTATATCCTCAAGGTGCCTTGGCCAAAGTCACTTCTAAGATGGACAAGTTGAACATCCCTTTTGTATAGCCCCTTATAGCTGTCCTGATTTGTTTGGCTGCTTCTTGTGAGGCTTTTGGTGTTGTCATCCTCGTATATTTCGACTACCTTTGCCCCCCTCAATTCAAGCGCAGTGCCATCCAAGCCGTCAAGAACTTCTGCACTCCACCCTTCCGCTACAACAATACTGAGTCCCTTGGCCTCATCATGGGCTTCTTGTAATTTTAGATTTTTGGAATGCAAGGATTTTCTTGCCATCTTGTGAAAATATCATTCTTGGGTTTCCACAATTCTTCAAAAACAAGTGATTTCCTGTTGTTCTTTTTTAGTGCATCTTGTGTTCGAAATTTGTGTCACAGTCTTGAGACAGCCAGGACAGCTAGATAGATTTCTTTTGAAAATGTTTGTTGTTCCTTTTGGTCCTCTTGGCCTTATGACATCAAAGGGGTGGGAGGAGGTTTGAAATGCATCGGTTTTAAAAGAACTTGCATTGGAGACCTTGTGGGGGTTCATATTATGCATCACTTGGGGCCAATTGTCAATTTGACTGGAAGCTTAAGGCTCTTGCAGCAGCTGGTCCTCCAGCACATGGGCTTCACTGCGGAACAGTTTGAAGCAAGCCTTCAGCTTGCAAGGCGGATCTGGTGTGAGTTCTATCCCAAACGTGTCAATTCTCAATTGAGCCTTGGCTGCATTTGGGCTCGGTTCCTTTGCAAACTTTTTCCAAAAAGCAAGTTACCGTAGGCCATGGACTCATGTGTTGGGTTGCATTGGGTGAGGACAATTGAGCAGCCACCTCGGCCGACTGCGCCAAAAGCTATGCCTTTGCAGCCCAAAGCTATGCCAGTTCCTCCGCAGAAGAAGGCTCAGCTGGGGAAGAGGAGAATCATGGTAGGAAGTGTTAGGGTGCTATTGTAACACTTTGCAGGTTGCTTTGTCTTGTCCCTTTATGTTTGGCAACTCCTCATCACTTGTTTGTCTGTTGGTTTGGTCATTCGATTTGGCACATCCAGCCAGGTGAAGATGACTGAGCAGCCGAAGGCCAGCGGTGAGGAGGAGGGCCAGATGAAGGATGAGGTGAAGGAGGAAAAGGAGAAAGTGGAGGAGGAAATGGGGAATGTGGATGAAAAGGAGAAGGAGGAAAATGAGAAGGAGGAAATGGGGAAGGAGGAAAAGGAGGAGGAAAAGGAGAAGGAAAAGGAGAAGGTTCGCAGTGGAGATGAAGTAATGTTGCTCGGTTTACATTTATGGTGGAAATGATTTGTCATGACCAATGCATCATAGAATCATATCATATCACATTTGACCTCCTCCATCCTCCATGCACTGACTGCATCATCGCTCACCCCTTCCTTCTCCCCATGGTGCGCTGTGCTTTCCTGAGGCTTGAGATATTGAATGACTATTGGATTACTCCAGCCACGGTGGAACGCTTCAAGGAGCTTGGTGCTCTGCCATACGGTCGAGAGCGCCAAAGGAAGCTCCTGTGTCCTGCCTAGATTTACTTTGGGTTGGGTGGGGAACATGATTGGGTGATCCAATCCAACCGACAACAAACAATGATGCATATTTTCATGTTTTATCATATCTTTGTCATCTAGGGACCCTGCTTGATGCAGTGCAGTCAAATTGCATGGATTTTTTTCAAGAACTGGATTGCTTTCCCTAGAGAACTTCCACTTCAACCATCTTGCTGTTCTTTTCTCAAAAAAATCAATCTGAAAACATTGTGGGGGTTCAGTGGTTCCTGATGATCAACGACTGCCGTGTTTGATGTAATGTCATCTTGACTACTCATCTGGCCCAGGCTCAATTTGTCGTTCCGTTGGGGACACCGCTGGGAGAGTGAAGGTTGGCTGAAAAACGCCATCCGCATCTTGGCTGCACACATTGTGAATCAGTTTTGGGAATGAGGGTTTACTGTGTTGCTGATTTGACTTACTAATTTTTGGGAACGCTCTCCAGTCCTGCTGCTGTCCTCAGGTAATGAAATGGCGAGGGGACATGCCATGGAGGACTTGGCCAAGGACGCTGGCGCATCTTCTTCTTCGAAGTGAGAAAAAAAGGAGTGGCTGGAGTTGCCAAGTTGTGGATGTTTTCTCATGCTCTTGATCTCTGGAATTGTCTCTCTTTTTCCAATTATGTTGCAACTATCCTCTCCATCTCCAAGGTGTGGCTATGCTATGGTGTCGGGACCTGATGTGAGGGAGGTACATGGGTACATGGCTACACGACTTTCTCTTCACAATCGCCAATTGCCAATTGCCACACTTCACAGCTGCCAATTTCCACACTTCACAGTTGCCAATTGCCACACTTCACAGTTGCCAATTGCCAATTGCCAATTGCCAGACTTCACAGTTTCCAATTGCCAATTGCCACACTTCACAGTTGCCAATTGCCAATTGCCACACTTCACAGTTGCCAATGATCAATTGTCAAGTGTCACTTTGATGATATGATATTACGGTGATATTAGTGATATTGTTTGATAGGATATTGCCATCTAATCATTGATTTGTCATTATTCATTTGCGTTGAGTGTTGGTTTTGTCGCTCTAGTCTAGCAACTGTGCTTTGACCTGCTCGCCACTCCTCCCAGCCCGCATACTGTTCTGAGGCGCCACCGCTATCATTCCATTC
>VSDK01018932.1:0-12500 GCA_009767595.1 Symbiodinium kawagutii
CCCAATGGCACGGCCTCATTTACAAAAGTCACATCAGGTGGGGGAAACTCACATCAGTTGTAGGAAAACCTACTGGCACGGCCTGATGCAGGCATATACATCAACATGGGTGAAAATAGCCGAAGCATTGCGCATAGCAATGATTTTGATGATTTTGACCCAATATTAAGCGAATTTTGGCTGCAAATCCTAATGGCACAGCCGCAATAAGTCTGCACATGTTTTTTCCCGACCAAAATGGAAACCCAATGGTACAGCCTCACTATTCTTAATTACCTCAAGCATAGATAAACATCATTGAATCTTACTGGCACAGCTGCATGAGAACTCCATCGTGTTCCCATCGCCGGCGTGGAAATCCCATTGGTACAGCCTCAACTTCTTCAATGTATTTGGGCCAAGGAATCAACAAGATTTGCGCCCTACAAAGCGGGACAATGAACAAGTCTTTGTTTTGGTTGCCTCACTATCGAGCACATCCAACCCGTGAGCGCCAAACAGGGCGACCGAGACTCGTTTTTAATTTAGCCACTTCATGAGCGCAGCACCAGCACCAGCACCCCTTGTCTTGTTGGTTTTCATTCATCCATCATCATCTATCATGCTTCAAGCCACATGTGTTTGCGCACTGTGAGGGCCCATGGCAGCGAAGCTGGTTTTGGCAAGAGAAGCTGGCCCCAGTTTTGGTTCCAGCCGGCTTCTTCTTTGGAGAGCCCCCACCCCCCCCATAGAAGGAGAAGGCAGGTGCATCCGTGGCGCCGGGCGTGCTTTTATTATTTTGTACTTCTCAACCCAGATTTGGCACAACACCCTCAAGGACGAAGTTGGCATATAATACTTGCTGCGTGACAATTGTATGCGTAAAACTTAAATTTTGCTGGGCCACCTTTCCCCTCACCCGTCCAGGAGATTACTATATTTCCCAGTGGGTGAAATTGGTGGGCTCCTGTGTTTTTTCAAATGAAAGTGTGGGCTCCGATTGGGCTCCGCTTGGGCTGTTGTCATTTTTCCCCAGTTTTTGCGTGGGCTCCAGGTGGGCTCCTTGTGGGCTCCTTGTGGGCTCCTGTGTTTTTCCACATAACAGTGTAAGCTCCGATTGGGCTCCGCTTGGGCTGTTGTCATTTTTCCCCAGTGTTTGCGTGGGTTCCAGGTGGGCTCCTTGTGGGCTCCTTGTGGGCTCCTGTGTTTTTCCACATAAAAGTGTAGGCTCCGATGGGCTCCGCTTGGGCTGTTGTCATTTTTCCCCGAATGTTTGCGTGGGCTCCAGGTGGGCTCCTTGTGGGCTCCTCTGTTTTTCCACATAAAAGTGTGGGCTCCGCTGGGCTCCGTGTGGGCTCTTGTCACTTGCCCCCAGTGTTGCAGGGTGTGGTGTTCCTGTTGAAAATGGCTTCCTCAAGAAGTCACGCCGGCTGGAACCAAAACTGGGGCCAGCTCTTCTTGCTAAAACCGGCTTCGCTGCCATGGGCCCTCGCAGTGCGCAAACACATGTGGTTTGAAGCGTGATAGATGGTGATGGATGAAGGACAAGCAACAAGACAAGGATGATCTTAGCTGTTGGAAACAAATTCGGCCGCCGGTCGCCCTAAAGCGCATGCGGAAAGACCGTAAAATTGCGCAAACAATGGACCGACTTTTGGGGTCAAAATGCGGACCTAAAAATGGGACCCGTATTTACTTGTCCAAAGGATTTGGGTCCGCATTTTGGCCCCAAAAGTGGGTCCATGTTTGTGCAATTTTACGGTCTTTCCGTCTGCTTTTTTGGCCGACGTGAACATCCCACAAAATTTGCTGCCAAGAGCTAACGACCATCCTTGTCTTGTTGGTTTTCATTCATCCATCATCATCTATCATGTTTCAAGCCACATGTGTTTGCGCACTGTTAATTAATTAATTGATGAATTAATGATGGATGGATGGATGCACACATGGCCAAGAATACATTGATCACTTGGGGCTTCATACCTGTTTCAAACCAGTTTCACATATGTTTTAGATCAGGGTGAATCACATAATCATCATTTAATCTTTCTACACAAATTGATGAATCAATTAATTAATCAATTAACTAATGAAGTAATTCATTAATTGATTAATTAATTAATTAATTAATATTTATAAAATATATAAATCGAAGGCCTATAATAAGGAAAACTTGATTTGAAATTTAAATTCTTTGCAAATTTTGCTGCTGTCGCTGACATCTGGGCGCAAATGGTGCTGGAACCGAACATGTCTGTCTGACTCGTTGACAATGAAAAGGCACATTGCTCTGGAATCGAATATGTCACAAGTCTGGCTGCATTGTTCCCGGCATGGCACACAGAAAAAATAATGTGATTAATTAATTAATTAGTTATAATTTATTGATCAATTAATTAAGAAAGTCAGGAAGGCTGGCTACTGACCCCGTCATCAATCCCTCAGTCATCTCCTACAATGAGTTCCTCCATCCTAACAGAAAAACGCGAACACATCATCATTTCAGAATATCTTATTCAAACAACATGCGTGGAAAACCCTGGCCTGATTGAAGCCCTTGTCGATCAGCCAGCAGAATGCAGCCTTATTGTGACAAGTGTCAGCAGCGTCACAGCGGTAGATTCCAGTCTAAGATCCTGAACACTTTCTGAAAATGTGCTGATAAATTGACTAATTAACTAATTAATTAATTAATTAATTAATTGATGAATTAATGATGGATGGATGGATGCACACATGGCCAAGAATACATTGATCACTTGGGGCTTCATACCTGTTTCAAACCAGTTTCACATATGTTTTAGATCAGGGTGAATCACATAATCATCATTTAATCTTTCTACACAAATTGATGAATCAATTAATTAATCAATTAACTAATGAAGTAATTCATTAATTGATTAATTAATTAATTAATTACAAATTACTGAATCAATTGTCTGAAAAAAAAGAAAAACACATGTCTGAGTTCAAAACTACAAAACTCAGGCTCAGGCCATCGCGACCATTCCCAAAACAGCCTCATCTGCGCCTGAATTGGGCACCAAAAGTTCTGGTGTTTCTCTCTCAATCAAAGGAATCGATTGCCGCATTCAGTTCAAGAGTTTGCAATGCAAAGGAAGCAAGGATGCTCTTGAAAGTGCAAACTGAAAGCTTCTGCAATCTGCTCAACACATTCACCCAGGAGAGATTCTCTTCGGATCCTAAAATCACCCACTGAATCAGTTTTGGTTGAGAGCTCAAGCGGTCAGTGCTTGCACGAAATTGCACACAGGTGGAAATCGTGCCTGCTCCAACTCTGACCATGTTCTTGACAAGTTTGCCGATGGTACTCGTAGTGAAGGTGAAGCTGAGAAACCTGTGAGTGCCTGCAAACTCCCTTCGGTCAGGCGCGGCAAGGACATGCTTACTGATTTAACTAATTAGTTAATTAATCGATCACTTAATTAACTAGTGTATCAGTTGAATGTTTCATCAATGGAAAAACTGATTAATTAATTAATTAATTAATGAATGAATTGCAATCTATTGACTAGTTAAACGATTAATTAAGCTCAATTAATTAATGAAAAAATGCAATTAATTGAATTAATTAATCAATTAATTTAATTAATTAGTAATTAAGTTAATTGATTCTTTTTTTTCAAATAATTAATTAATTAATTAATTAGTTAATTAATCAATGAATTAATTCACTAATTAATCAATTAATTACTCAATCAATTAATTGATTAATTAATTGTTTTTAAAGTTCAACTCAGTCGAGCCGCCATTGCAAGCCCGGGTCTCGCCCAGTTGATGTTTCAAAGGCAGCTTTGAAACATCGATATTATTTCGGGGCACGTTTATATAATTTCGGGGGGGGGGGGGGGGGGGGGGGGGGCGCCCCGTCATTAATCCGGGGCTCAGATTAGGGTATATGCGTTATGAAAACGTATACCCTTGCATGATAACAATATGTGCGTTGCCTCGTACGACCTGGGCAGTGCAAACACACAGCTGAAACTGCATGGACAAAGAATGTACAACGTAGCCGCTAGTGCAGCCAAAAAAGACTTACATGGCCATGGGTCAATATTAACCAACAATAATAGGGGATGATAACCAACAATAGTAATGGGAAAACAATGGTTAATGATGGGGAACCAGGGGTACAGGGTTTTGACCGACTGCCACATGGTTCGTTGCCCACGTCTATACAGTCGACACATGTTGAAACGTCAACCAACAAGCAGGGTATCAACGACAAAGAACTGATCAATTCTCTAAGTTTGTATTTGTCAACTGCGTACATTTTTGAATAGCTAATGACAGTTTCACATTCTGTCAAATGTCAAGTGACTCAGTGACAGAGAATCGGTACTAGTAGAAACAATACTGACTCTTGCAAACAACAAACCAATACCTAATAACATAAATGATCAATGTCAATACCAATAACTCCAACTAACAATTGGTACTAGTGATTCACTCTTAACAACACATATTTTCATTTCGTAATTTCAGCCTACTCCTTCATACTGCCCTAGTTCTATGGATGAAACAATCGATCAAGGCAATAGCTCAATTCACATCGCCGGCGACAACGGCCACTTGTTGAGAACTGGACACTGCTGCACTGCTCATAAAGAATGAGCGACGCGACTGCTCGTCAATTTCAACCATCAGTCTGCCAGTGATAGCTCCACAGTGAACTGTGGACAAATGACATCAAATTTAAATCTGCAAAGACCACCAATAAGCAGTTCATAAAACATATAACCTACCTGCTAGACCTGATTCCTAGAAATTTCCAGCGCAAATCCAAATACACTAGGAATTCTTGGTTTGTCTTGAAAATTACGAGCCGAATGGGAATTTCTATAGTACATCCTTCAAAACGCATTCAAAATGCAACATGTTGAACGTGCAACATTTATGCATTTCACCTTCCTTGGATTTGTGAACACACTTCACTTTTCCCTTCCTTTTTCCATCCAAAAATCGATCCTGAAAAGATGACATAAATGCATCATTTTGTTGCATTTGAATGGGTTCCGAACGCTTTCTGAACGCATTTTGAACGCATTTGAACGGGGTACGGGTTTGTGCAGGTACGGGTACGCATTTTGATTGCATTTTCTGAATGCATTTTACGGGTTCAAATGGGTTTGAATGGGTTCGAACAGGTTCGAACGGGTTAAGTATCATTTGCGTATAGTATATACAACAATTCAGATATCATGAACCATGACCAAAACTCATAATCAAAGATTTCGCATTTTGAACATTACGCATTTTGAACGCATTTTTGGTTCCCAACGGGTTCGAACGCATATTTCTAGGGCGTCCTAGAAATTTCTAGGGCACACTCCCAATGACCAGGTTATTTTGATTTGCCCTTAAAATTCTTGGGTTTTAGGTTAAGCAGGTAATTAATGGGGGTTCCAGTTAGGGGTGGGGGGTTGGGAACCCCCAAACTTAAAGGGACAACCCCCCCCCACTTACAAATTGCTTTGCCAGGGTCTCCAAAACATTCACAAATTGCTCTGCCAGGGTTCCCTCTTCATCCCTCTATATCAATTCCCTAGAAAATCCGTTCCTTTACAAAATGCATGCCTCAAGATCCAGATCTCTCACTTTTTATCTCAGAGACCTAAGTTGATACTTGGGAAAAGGCACCATGCAGTTTGTAAGGGCTGAATTTTAGCCTTATGATGGAAACCTTGGTAAATCCAAGATGCAATTTGTAAAATCCAACTGTCAGTTTCCCCGCTACTTCTTTCTCCCATTTGCCATGTTTGCTCTTGCTGTCTGTTTGTGGGGTCTTCTTGCTCCATTTGTAACCACTGTTGCGTGATTTTTTCCCTCTCTCTCTCTCTATCTGTCTCTCTCCATTCGCCTCCTACTTCTTTGTCTCCCACTGTGTTTCTTGCCCTTGTGTTCCCATTCTGTCCTCATGCTATATCCCACCTTCTGAACATCTCAAAGCTCCAAGGCTCTGGTGTGGGGGAAAAATGCTCAACCCAGAAAAAGGTTCGGGAACTCAACAGATCGAGAGCTAAAGTATTAAGCTCAGCGCAAGTCCTCTTACCGATGGATTCTCGGCCAGCTATGCTAAGGGGGGGCATGTTGGGAGATATTTCTCCCCCGCTCAAAGCCTCTACAGCACATCTATTTATTTACAATAATGCTACTATAGACCCTTAACATCCTCACGACACCCTGGGCCCAAGCAGGCTCGGACACGGCTTCTTAATACCTCCTTCTGACAGGTCAGGGAGAAAACCGACAACAAAATTAAGTGGCAGGACTGTTTTTAAAAAAATCAGTAAAAAACCCTCAAGTACAAAATACACTGAACCAAGACCAACAAAGGCTACAAAAAACAAAGGGAAAGCAGGTTTGTACAGGACTCAGCCCCTTACATAACGTAGTGCAAACAAGAAGGAGGATGCGAAGATGAGCGAAGACCTGCAGGTGTAGTTTACAAAATAAATGACGTTTACAAAATGAAAAGGAATTTTCTTCTTTAGACATTGACCCCTATCTTTTTTAATCATCCAGCATGTAGTAGTTTACAAATTGCATGTCCGCTTTCCAGCAGGATGGGAAATAATCAACATGTTGGTCCTTTACTAATTGCACGTCTGAAAGCTTGATGTTTCCAAACAAGAGCATCAGAGGGGGTGCGACCCCCTTTTTTTGTACAAAAAAACCGCTGGATCTGAGCTTTGTACGGACCTCAACCCCCTACCAAACGTAAAGGAAATGGAAACCCCCATGGTAATTATATATATATCATTAAGCTGAAACATCAAATAATCTTTGTTTCATACCGTAAGTCAAAGGCATCAAATTCTATTCAATATCGAGATACTCGATCAATGGAAACATTGGAGCTGATTCTTCTAAGTTGATTCTCTCAAGCAATCACATATCGAATGCCATCAAAAATAAAGGAACAGCAATAAAACAAAAGTCTCGTCAACAATCGCACTCGAGTCATTATCAGGCAGGCTGAGGCTGGCGTATGGTCGGGAACTTTCTAGCCCGAGGTAACAAAAATTACCCGGCAGCTAATTGGCAAGGTTAAAAAATACCCGGTTAAAAAATTGCACGGCAGCTAAGCTTATATAAGGAGCCATGAATGAGATGCTCCCCTCTTTTAGCCACGATCCTGATAACTCCTGTCAAGCCCCAGAAACTCTGGTTGGCAAATCTACAAATCTTCAGGTTGGCCAAGAGGTGACGATGCAACGTTGGCTCTCCATGACATGCTGCCGGTCGATGCGGAAGCGGGGCCCATTAGTTGGCCTACGAGCCTAGTCTCACCCCCATCCCAGCTAAAGTCGGTCGCGCTCACTGTTCCACGTCGAATTGTGCGAAAAAGTTTGAAGGATCCGGATCCTCCAAGTAGCTCTGAATCATGGTCCTCATTGACTTGGGTTTAATGGTTGGTGGCTGGTTGGCCAATGCTGGGTTTATGATTGGCTACTTGGAAAACAGTTGGTTAATGGTTGATTTATGGTGAGCGGTGGATTAATGCTTGGTTCATGGCGGGTTCATGGTTGGTTCATGGCAGGTCAAGGGAGGCTGGTTGTGGGTGGGTCGACCGTGCTTGGCAAATTGCGAGCCTCAATGATTGGGTAGTGGTGGGTTAGTGCTGGGTTGAATGCTGGCTTAACAGTTGGATAATGGTTACTAGTGGTGAGCTTGTGAATCCAGATATCACCAGTGAATAACCACTATCAACAATGTAGTGAAATCTGTTGAATATCACCATTAGCTGTCGGTGGGTCAATGAATTATTGATGGTGGGTGAATGATCGATCACGCAGTGGTGGGCCCATGGTTTGGTTGATGGTAGCTCAATGGTGGATTAATAGCATCGGCCTACCAACCAACGACGTTGGTTATATGTCTAGCGGCAGACCTTGCGTAGCAAGTGATGCAGCTTGCTACAACTGGATGAAGCATGGTGTATGTGTTGCTACTTGGATTTTGAGTGGAGCCAGTTGTGTTTCACTTTTAGCAGTGACTGAGGTGGGATTAAATGATCTTTGGCGCAACGCGGGCAACCAGCGATGGCTATTGGTTCCCAACTCAGCTCAGGTAATTTCTATAAGTTATTATAGGGCCGTTATATCATCAGACTGTTGGAACTTCAGGAGATCCCTAGGTCAACGATGGATATGATCGACCGAGCTGATGAACGAAAAAACCAGCTCCTTGTGCAGAGGCGGCCACAGCAGGACATCGGTACAGCAATCCCATCACTGTATATCACTACACTACAATACATGGCTGGGGACTGAGGTCACAAATGATGGGTGCCGTTTTTCAGCTCTGACTTCATGGCGAAACTGAACCAACAAATCTTCATGGTCATTTTTTTCCACCATCTAGCCATCAATAACCATCAGGGACTTCACAGTTTGATTGACCATCAATCGTCCATCAACTAACCATAATCGATCATCAAGTAAGCATCAACTCGCTATTAGTCACAGTAAACCAACCATTGTTTGCCATTTAGTTGTCAAACACGATCAAATCCATCCGTAATTGTGTGTGTGAAATGTCATCGGTATTAATTAGTTGGCTTGGTCTTTACTGGGGCAACCCAAGGATGATTCCTGAAAAAAACTGCTGTGGACTGTGGACCATCACTAACCACAACTAATCAGCTGAGCAACAATGATTAAGCAGCATCAGTGTCAAAAATTTACATCCTTATCATGATTAACATTAACTATATTAATCAGATATCAGATATATTAGCTATATGTATAAATCATCAAAGGGATATATCCTATCATAATTTTTCATATCAATCACCATCAATCAGCATATTAGCTATCCATGATTAGCCATAGCGTTGCATCTGGAAAAGCGCAAATATAATCAAACACCCAGCGGCCGGCCAAAGATGTGATGATCGGCTTCCGCCTGTAGTGCATCTTGAACACTTTCCTTAGCACTTGGAACGCCTTCCTGCTGTAGCCTTTGGCTGGCACAGATCTAGCCAGAGCCCCCAAAGTTTTTGCTTTGGGGACGTAACCTTGAAGGAGCATATACTTGCAAGATCTAGCAATCTTCTACATTTGCAAGATCGTTGGTAGGTCTACCAATATGATACGAGTTATGGGAAATGTATAATATATAGCAGTGAAACATGTCTTACTTTGAACATGATTGAACAGAAACTCTTATTATATAATGGCTGATGGTCAGATAATGGCATTGATATCATGACTAACCAACAATCACAATCAAATTAATAACACCAGCAACAAAACGGACATACGATGGATCGGAAGAATACACGTAGTTGTCACTGTAGGTAGTTCAGTTCCATCATCAACAAAAGATCAATAAGCAAAACCACAATTCTCCCCATGAGAATCAAGCAGGTGCGGAACGCTTGTTGTAAGTTGGAAAAAAGGCCATTTACACTTAGTGAATGTACCAAACTGTTACTGACCCTAGTTTTAATACTAGCATGTTAGAACAGTAAGTTGATAATCCCTCGAAGCTCCCGCATCGCAAGGAAAACTCATCTTATTCTACCATTTGCTTACACCACTCCTGGTAGCTGCAAATCGCCCCCCATTTAAAGGGATGCAGGGACATAGACAATATATACCCTTGTTCGAAGCTCATTGCTCCCAGCAGTATTGACCGTCAACGATCAACCGAACCATCCCCAGGCAACACTATCACAATGTAAGTTGCACCCTGTCTTTCTCACATCGTGAACTACTAAGAAAGAAGCCACCTTAAGCACCAGAACCTTTGAACATCAGAACCTTCAACCAGTCAAGCCATCATAACCGCGAATCACTACTGATGTCACCATGGTTTTTACCATGGCTTTCATCATGTCAAGCCATTAACTCAGCTCTGTCACCCACTAATAAACCACTGATTGACCAAACATCAATCGTTCGTTAATCTGTAATTCGCCATTGCTAACCACCAATCCATCCCTATGCGCAACCAGTCACTATGAAATAGTAGGTACATAGCTAGTTTCTACCATGGTTTGCTATCCCCTATCATTAGACCTTACTTGACCATCAACACACCATCAATCCAAAACTGAGTAACCATTTAAAAACCATTGACTGACCGTGAAAATCAACCATCACTAAAGCCCATCGATTAAAAGTTGTCAGCCTCAGCAAACCATCAGTTTTACTATTAGCAGCTATTCACCACCAACCAGAATTATTACCATTGACTGACCATCATTCGTAGCCATGATCCCTAAACGAACCAGGCAAACTCAACATTAACTAATTGATCATCAAGAACCATCATTAGCCATCATCTAACCATCACTTAACCACCAATTAACCATCAACTAAGCATCATCTAAGCATGACACATCAACCATCACCTGAGCACCAGGTCATTCATGGCCGCCGGGCGACCAGGTTGACGGGTGGCCACAGCAATTCCTTGAGCCTTCGCGTGATCTTGTCTCGGGTACGCTTGCGCACACGGCGGTTCAAAACCACCGGCAAGTGATCCAAGTGACAGTAAGCACCTGCTGGTGGGGTCAGGGAGGGAGCAGTTTGGGGCCAGGGATGGAGCCAGGAGTGGCCGCCAAATAGTAGCCGCTTCAGGATCCGACCATGCGACTAGTTGAGGTTACCATGACTACTACAAGGGATCCCCCAGTCACGTTGGCGGTTTGCTAGTGCAACTAACTAGGGATAACAGCCGGGTGACTACCAATTACTGTGGGACCCACGTTGCAAAGTTGTTTGGTCAAAATTGCAAACTGTTGATATCATGACGAATTAGTTAAAAATCATGGCTATCTAGCTAGATGGTTGATTGATGGTGAACTGTGGCGAATGACCATGAAGGAAGGCTATGGAGGGATGGCCATGGGTGGTGAATGATTGTTTGTTGGTTAAAATGGTTGTTTAAGGTGATCAATGGATGAAAGGTTGATTGCTGGTTCTTTGATGATTAACTAGTGGTTGATGTTACGACTAGTTTATGGTAAACTGATGGAAATTTATAGTCCTTTATGATGGATTCATGGTCAAACATTGTATTTGCTTCATGAAGTTCATGGTTGATTCATGCATTCTCATGGTTACGAAAGAGTGATGATGGTCGATTCATTGAGAATTCATGGGTGTTCAACGGCTGTCTACTCGTTTATGATAGTCATCCAATATATCATTGATGGTTGGTTGTTGGTAATCACAATTTGGTGGCAAATGAATGCTCAGTTGGTCGCTCGCCAATAGATGATAAGTTCTTAGTCGTAGTCATGAATAACTAATGGCCAATTGCCAGTGAATTGATAGTTTGATTATGAATCACATTTACCACGATAGATTCATGAAACATGGTCAATCCATTGTCCAACTGATGTCACCATCCATGCCTTAACCGATCGCTGTTTAATCATTTCTTGATGGTTTATGACTGTGAATTGATTGCTAGTCGTTAATCATGGTGAAATCCCATAATGCTTATAGTTCATGATTAGGAGCGGTTGTGGGTCAATACCCTGGCTGCTCACATCGACCAAAGTAATCTCTGGGTCAAGGCACACCGGTTTCTCTGACAGCCCCTTGCGCTGACATAAAAAACGCAAGGTTGACAGGTGCCATTGAAATGTGCAGAAATTGCGATGTCTGCTGGGTCACGCAGGTTGTGTCTTCCTGGAAAGGCACCCAACGAAACGGTGGCAAGTCATTGAGTGCCGTAAAGAGGGTGACTTGGTTGGTGGTTGAATCACCCCGTCATATAAAACATGCAAAAGTCAACCAACGATCTGTGAATAATTACTCAACAAAAACAGCAAATATTCAAAACCACTAACCGGTGACTGATCAATAGTAACCTTGGCTCATGAAATCAATTATGGTGATTTCATCAAAACAATGTGGCTCATGATAGTGGAACCGGTAATTTCAACGATGCAATTCACCAAAGTTTTGATCAAACATCACAAGTGGTGATCAACTATGGTCACTGCCAAAAGAGGTAAACAAAAAAACAAAAAACAACACTTTAGGCCCGTCGAACCGCGGACAAGTATATACGGAACAGCGCAAACAAACTCATCGTTGCCGCAAACAAACCATCATCAACACTGACTATTATGATTAGTTTATCTAGGGAAGTCTCGGCGGACAAGTCCATCAACTACGTCGCCTCACAACCGCGCGGACAAACGCGGACAAAACGCGGGCAACGACATACCTGTCTATTTTGAAACCAGCAGAGAAACCATGTACTAACCGATCTGTGCAAATACGCAGTGTTAGTCCAGCAGGTGAAGCTACCAGTTGTTTCAGGATTCGTGCCATGCTAGCGTCCACCATCTCAAATGGGTCGAACACCAGGCGCTTTCTGATCGACCCCAATGATAACTTCAAAATACCATTTTGCAGGCCGAACACTAACTTCCAAATAAGTTTACGACTTAATTCCCCCACAAAATTGTCCAAAAAACACAATTTATTTTCAAACCAAGGGTTACCAGGATGACTTAAATTACTTTGAGT
>VSDK01018932.1:17500-45273 GCA_009767595.1 Symbiodinium kawagutii
TAATAGTAGCGGTAATAGTAATAATATAAATATTAATAATAATAGTAATAGTAATAATAATCGAAATAAAAATAAAAGTAATATTGGAACTCGTACTAATAATAGTAATGATAATAATATTGAAAATAATAGTAGTGATATTCATAATAAAAAGAATAATAGTAGTACTAATAAAAGTAATAATAAAAATAATAATAGCAATAATAATCATAATAGTCAAAAAATGAACAATAATGATAATAGTGAAAATATTAATAACAAAAGTAATGGTAGTAGAACTAATAACCACACAAATTCAAAAAAAAATAAAAACAATAGTAATATTAGTGAAAATAATAGTAATAGCCAAAATAATTATACTAAAAATAAAAGTAATATTGGTAGTAAAAATATTAATAATCATAAAAAGAAAAATTCTAGTAGTAGTGATAAAGATAATATTATTAAAAGTAGTAGTGGTAATAAAAATAGGAGTAGCAATAATAATAATACTAAGAATAGTAATACTAGCAGTAATAGTAGTAGCAGTAGTAGTAATAGTAGTAGTAGTAATAGTAGTAGTAGTAGTAGTAGTAGTAGTATTAATAGTAATAGTAGTAGTAGTAGTAGTAGTAGTAGTAGTAGTAGTAGTAGTAGTAGTAATAGTAGTAGTAGTAGTAGTAAAAGTAATAGTAGTAGTAGTAGTAATAATAGAAGTAGTAGTAGTAGTAGTAGTAGTAATAATGATATCAATAATAATAATAATAGTAGTAGTAGTAGTAGCGGTAGTAGTAGTAGTGGTAATAATAGTAGTGTTAAGAATATTGTGGCTGGACCCAAACTCCTCAGCCCCACTGGCGTCCAAGGCGCGCAACCCATGCGGTGAGTGAAGAATCCGAGGATCGAGCGGACTCTGCCGCATTCGATCCACTGCTGCACAAGCCAGGGGGCAAAACTCCACGAGACCAGGGCCGTTGGTCACCTGAACGAGGCCCGGGATAGCGACCGCTGATCCCTATCCCCATGGGCTCCATCGCGGGACCTGAACCCTTTCGAAGCCTTAGAAAAGAAATACAGGTGTTTCTCAAGCCATAGGGGGCCCTCCAAATCATCCAAAAACCATGCGTAAAAGTAAACAAGACATTGTGTTTTAATTTCTCTTGAGAAACACCCATGTGGGCAAACAAGAAAGCACGGGAAGAAAAGGAGTTCTCCACAAAATCCACAACAAAGGGAATCCTAGCATTTTTGTCTGGCAATGGTAAGGTTTGGAATTAGGCAATATGAAAACACAGGGATTTGTCCCATTTTAGTCTGGCAATGGTAGATCCTGGAATGAAATATGAAAGCACAGGGGTTTTGCGCCAACAATATTGAAAACGTTCGCGCAAGACAGATCGCATGACAACTGGTATGAGATTACAAGAGAGATATCAAGACAAATGACAAAACAGATTGCAGAAGATGAGAGCCAATCACAGCTACACTCCAGTCCCCGGACTGTAGATGGACAAAAAATCAAACCCTCGGAACTCCTATGGAATAAAACCTCGCGCCCCAAATCTCGACGTTAAACAGCACCCTCTAGTTTCGTTTGCGTTGGGGGTTCGATTGTTTTGTGCACCGGACCCCTGTTTAACTATAAGTTTGTTGGTCATTATCCCCTATTGTTAATTAACCATTAAGTCCCCTATAAAATCACTATCAACCATGCATAGTTGACCCCAGCAAATTCCTGGGTTTTCCTTGCTGACCGTATAAAACCACCATAAAACCCGATCAAACCATCATTGATCTGCGCACAAAGCGAAGGCCTTGCTGACTGCTCTCTCCGAGTCACAAAGCTCCGGCCGCGTACGCGACCGCATCGACATGTGATCCAATCGGTGTCTGAAACACCGCCAGCGGTCCCACAGGTTGACAAGTGCACAAATCAATCATCAATGAATCATCATGATCAATAATTTCCGGTTGATGGTTCCGATCCCTTTGAAACATATCAGTCAACCAACCATTTGTTACGAATTGTTACTGAACATAGAAAATGATTGAAACCACCAGCCAGTTGAAGATTCAATCACACAGACATTTTCTAAAATGAAGAACCGGCTTCATAATCATGAAGTTAGGTTGGGTTGAAAATCACTGAAACACTTGATGACAACAACCAAACTTCGTGAGGTCACGCTGGATATCAAGCACCATGCTGAGGGGCGCAGCGGACGGCAAACCTCCCAGCATCCCAGCAGCACTCGTGACCCAGCAAATGGGATGGCTTCAACGAGCTGGTCTTGATCCATCGACTCGTTAATCATTCATGGTGCACAAATGGAGGTGTTTTTCTGGTTGGTGGTGCTCACCGCCTGAAAAATCGCAAATCAACCAACCAGTTGTTGATGACTACTAGGGAGAATAAAATGCTAACCAGTTTTCATGGTCTCAACAAACTGCTAACATGAATTATGAATCTTCCAAGCATGTCAGTCAGAAAGTGTCTCCAGTGATTTTTAGGGAAGGAAGCAATGCGCTACTAGGAGGATTGCCCCCACCACTTCCCTGAGATCGGAGGTTACATGAATTCCGGCACCACAAGGCTTCAAGGATGTTCGAGGCTTTTCCCCAGGTTCTTTTTCCCAAAATATGGCTTGTAACCCATGGAAATGACGGGTCCTTGGGGCCAAGGGGTCGAACTTAATAACAGTGTGACTGGCTCAAAAGCCATCAATGGATGACTTTTTTGGCCCATCAAGGGTCATGGCGGGCCACCAACAGCTGGCATTATGCGTTATGTGAGGCGTGGCCCGACCGCAAACATCCCCAGCTGTGACCAGTAGCTGGTTGGTGCTTTTAAGCCCTATGAAAAATAGTAGTCCGCCAACCAACCATGTGGTAATATCACTAGCTATAGTGACTATTTTTCATAGGGCTTGGTTGATTGACTACTACTTTTCATAGAGCTTTGTCAACCCTTTCGGAAAATAAAATATGAATAAAACTACCAACATCTGCCAACCAGTCTTCATTGGCATGTTCATCTACCCCTTTTTGGGGTGGCTAATATTGGCCCACAATCACATTGACCGAAAGGAATTATCAAGCACGATGATAGCGATCCAGGGTGAAAACGTCCCAAGATCGTTGGCGAGCTGCTATGCTGACATGCCAGGTACCCTGGCATCATCCCTATCGTATCTTCGGCCAATGGGTAATATGATGGTTGATTCAACGACTAATTTAGATAAATAAATTGGTTCGTATTGGTTCTATAATGATTCTGCGCGGCTACAATCTTCAATCAATCAATTCACCACAAAACATCCATGAGTTCACTACCACCATGGCTCATTAGTCAACTTCGCTAGACCAAAATCCCCCGTGAATCTTCGGCCCCACCACCATGCCAGCCACGCGCCCCGCGCAGTGCCCGGGACGCCCGGACACTTCGGGGTCCTCTTTCTTCATGTCCTCTAAGGACCTGAGCTCAACTCAGCAGGAGAAAATCGCCAGTGATGATGGTGAACAATCGGCTCATGTTCCTGGTCCATAGCGAAGAATTGTGGTCAACAAGTAGGTTATTCAATGATTTACTATGGCAAAGATTTAGTGATAATGGTTAATTATGCTTTATGATGGGTAATTATGGTTAATTATGACAATTATGTTGAAACTACCATTAACAATAACGGTTGATGATTATGGTTATTCAATGATTTAATAGTCATGGTTGGTATTGTCAAGTAATCCTTGTTAATATCATTTTTTGATAACGGTTGATAATCATGATATAACAATGGTAAAGATTAATTACTGCTTGATAATGATTGATGATGGATATTGGTTAACACTAGATACTGCTTGATAATGATTCGCACAACCTACAAGTGCTACCATGCGAGACTCTACAGAGGCTGATTTCGATCCAAAGTCTTTCGAAGGTAGCGATGCCCTCCGGTGGGAAAGACATGGGCGGTTCTCAAATAGAGGACCCCCCCAAATCAATACTTCAGATTCTAGATCAGTGATTTTGGAGGTCCTCTATTACTAATGTAAACTTGGTAATGAAAGAAAACCTCAGTAAAGTTTGGAATAATAAGCCCCCCTAAATAAGATAGGCCAAAAATTTTGGGATAACCACATTTGGTGGAAAAATCAGAACAATTATCTTTAACAAAGTATGCAATTCATTTAAAGCAACGTGAACATGCACCACCCCACCCCAACCCCACCCAACCCTAGCCAACCCTAGGGTGACATAGCATCAACATAGATACGCAAGTGCAGGCGAATGTGAAGATACCCCACCCCACCCCAACCCTGCCCCAACCTACACAAAAACACAAAAAATGGACGATTTGCCACGGCGGAATACGCACCGTGGACCAACTACAGTGGCACCCCCCAATTCTTAGTTGATTTATAATGCATTTAAATTAACAAACTAGTTATATCTACTAGAACTGGTACTTCCCCTATTTATAACCCAAGTTAGCAAACTGCCGGGGTACCACTACCATTCACCAACCCATCCACCGCGGCGCAAGCCGCCGTGTCTCACGCTTGGCCAGGTCACATGTCCCTGAAGGTGCCGCCGCTGCCCGTCAAGATGATCTTCTTAACGCCACCCTTGGGGATGCCTTGCCTGGGCAAACGACGTCTCAACGAAGCGAGCTGGCCATGATTACACGAGGCCTTGAGGCGAGCAACGAAGCTGCCCGGTGAGGTGTAAACGAACAGTTCGCTGGCTGGAAAATCCAACAATTATCAATACTTTCCCAGGGTTTCTCTATAAAACATGGCGATTTTCATTGATTATAGCATTGAATCAACCAACTAATGGTTAACTAGCTGGCTCATGGTAAGGGATGATAACCAACAATAGCAGGATTTGTACACCATTACTGACCATGAGTCGTCACGATTTGCACACCATTACTGACCATGATGAATCACCAACCAACCAAAACAATATGTTACCAATGATTAATCATGGTGAACAACGATGGTGCACAGTGAGCTCGGTCATGATTCACCATCAGTTGTTACTTATCATCCCCTATTATCAACCATTATAGTTGCTATATATCCCCTACTATTGACCATTAGTTGGTTGTTAGTTGCTTATTAACCGCTAGCTATTAACTTTCAGAGAGCGACATCGAATTGTCACAATTGGCGGATGCGATGCAGTGAACCGACATGATTCGAACCTCCTGGGTTGATTTCCAGCCGTTCCCCACCCCCTTTCCCGCTCACTAAAAAACACATGGGACTTGGGTTGTTTGGTGAAGTGGTTGTCACAAAGATTGTCATGTAATTAAGTTGTTTCTTGTTGGTTAATAATTGTAATGGCCATACAGGTTGAATGCTTGGTTGTTGGCTGGCTGTAATTTGACTGCTGCGTTGGTTGTCAAACTAATTGACTTAGTCTATCACAATGTTGATTTGCCCTCAGAAAACCACAGGGTAAGTTAACAATTCTGACAACCATCTGAGCACTTGCTGTAAAATTAGCCATCAGCCATTGACCTACAAAATGATGAACTGACTCGACCAGCTTACCCACCAGCCAGCCAATTACCATGCCATGGATTCATCATCACGATTGACCACTAACCACTTTGGTAGGTCATTGGTTGAATGAACCAACCACCCTCACTTAACTTAATCATCAACAATGGATAATAGGCAGCCACAGCTACTGTTAGCAACCATACTACTTGCCATGTTACTAACCATCATATCATGAGTCACTAATGGCTGGTGATATGGTTACTAGTCAAAAACCATTCATACCGTTGTTGACCATGCTAAGTTTGGGGTTAGTGAACGGCTACTAGGTGCACTCATCTGCACATCCGAGTACACATTCAACCCTTCCCTATGCTTCCAACTATTGTAGGAAACCAGCTCATTTCTACCAGCTAGCTGTAACTTGGGTTGGTAACAGGAAACCGTTTCAGCCACAACCATGTGAATAATGGTAGCCAATAACCAACCCAAGCTACTAATGCTTCATCCCAGTTGTTAACTGGAAACCGTTTCAGCTAATTAACCAGCTAATTGACTAGCATTAACCACTATCAACCCCCTCAGCGAATTCACCAGCTAACTAACCAGCTAATCAACCACTTCCCCCAGCTAAACGACCAGCTAACTTCAGCCACCTTCCCGTCGTCACCACCGTTCCGCACCGCGTTGGTTGCCGCGTTAAGCCGTTGCCCTCCCCCCGTGGCCCGCACATGCACTGGAAGATGGCACTATGTTCCGAGTCCACGGGCCTAGCCCAGCGGGCCAAGGATTCAATTCCCCATGGATTGTCCCACTGGTATCCCCCGAGGGATGGCTACCAAGTGCTCGTTAAATGGGCTAGGGACACCAGGCTTATGATATAGAACTGGCTTGTGAAATGATTGATTTAAATGATTTATATCTTATAACTGGGGGGTACGGCTCAGTATGGTCTAGATGTCTTTGAACCCTGGTGAAACCTATGGTCAATCATTGAAGCAAGGTTCAATCCATGGTTTTCATGGTGGTTACGACCATGATCTAAAGCCAGGATGGTGGATCAAATGATGAACAATATGTAGTCAAAAGCCATTGAGTGAGGTTAAATCTACGGTTAGTTAAGGGTAACTTTATGGTCTGTTCAAGGTAAATCTATGGTGAAATGGTAGCTAGTTAAGGGTAAAATGGTGGTTGAATGGTGGTAAATCTATGGTCTATATACAGTTCACGGCCGGTTCAGGTATGGTATATGGTGGATCTATGTCTATATTTAAACAATGAATATGAATATAAATGGTGGATCCATGCTCAGGGCTTCGTAAAATGATGGTCAGTGAATGATTAGCTAATAGCCGAACTAACGGTCAATTGATGGCCACTTCATGGCAAAACATGATGGTTCAGTGATGTTTAAGTGATGATTGACTTGTTGTTCACTGCTGGTTGGCTGGTTGGCTGATGGTAAAACAATGGTGGTAGCAAGGGTGATAACAATGGGAAATATCAATTTGAACATTCTATCACTTCCAAATGACGAACTTGTTGGTTAAGCATTGATAATGCTGATAAACATGGAAGGAATGAACATGCTTAAATGATGTTCGTTTCAACTGACTGCGGAATAGACAACATCTTTACAACGTTGATGATTAAATCTCAATCAACCATTGTTGATTGGTAGGAAAACATATGGCTTCGATCATGGCTATCAACGGCTTAATAATCGTTAGTGATGATGAATGATCAACTTGAAGATATAGGATGGTGCTGGACGGCGAAACATGATGGCAAATGGTTACACACAAAGGATAACACACAGCAATAAACAATAGCGGCCATTCATGGTTTTCTGATGGCTACTGACGGCGATGGTTGATGATGCTTTGTGAAGTGGCTGAGACCAAACAAAAAAGAAACAATCATCAGCAGAATAGGAGCACCTATTGTGGTAAATAACAGGCAATCGCAGTTTATAAGCAGGTACTGGTTGATAGTGATTCTGACAAATGGACAATACTGCCTTTCAAAAACATAAAGCGATGGTTAACCTGCATTCAAACATCATCAATACAGAATCGATTCATTTCATCATGATAATGCTCGTAAGCAGCAAAGCCAAAGTGTGTAAATGGACGGTAGTCCTGGTCAAGCATGGTTGCGTAATTGGTGGTGATTCACAATGGCTAATGGATGGTGGTTACGGTTCGTACGCTGGACGGTCTACAACCAGCACATCGCTGCAGTGCCTAGTGATGGTTCATTTGTGTTCAGTCACGGTTTGTCATGCTGGTTCATAGTTGCATGATTAATCCATGGTGACAGACCATGTGCTGGTGCATAACGAGCCATAAATAGTCATGATCCACCAGCACACTGAATATAATGTTTTTTCACATATCATTAAACACAAAGGGTTCATCATCAAACCGCCACTAACTTCATCATCAATAACAATCCACCATCATGGTATACTCACTGATGGTTCATCATCAAAACCATTGTGCTACTTTGTCTGGTCCATCCGTTCTGAACTATCACGCTGATTTGTGGCTCCCACATGGGCAAGCTGATCACAGGAGGGTGGCCACAGCGAGGGCCTCTCAATGGTTTCTCCCCTAGGCTTGGTGACCCTGGTTGTATTGAGTGAAAGGTGATCCCAAAAAATATTAAGAAATGGTTTGTCGCCTAAGGTTTTTTCATAGGGGTGGTTCAGCCACCAAGCCGTTGATGCTTAACAATGGTCAAATAAATTGTTGGTGAGTGGTTGCCCATCAGGATCCCCAACAGCCAAGTTAGTCGTAAACCAACCACTATAGCCGGTAGCTGGTCAACCGCCCACATTGTACCATCATTGACCATCGTCAAGCATCAACCGCTTGGTGGTTGAGCCACCATGAAAAATCTTAGGCAACCAACCATTTCGAAATAATTACTCGGGAAAATCAACAAATTGAATCAAACCACCAACCAGCTATTACCAGTCAACCCTTAAGTTTTATCAACCAGCTATATCCAGTCAACCATTAAGTTTTACCAACCAGCCATATCCAGCTATTATTGACCATTAAAACATGTAATTCAAAGCACCAACTAATCCTGCGCATGGTCAAGCCTCACCTCCCCCGCGCGCGGGCGCAGCACGCCGCAGCCGAGCCAAGTGGCAACATCGATACGCCGTACTCCTCGATGAGTGGAGCAATCACAGGTCCCCCTGCAATGATGGTCTCCTGAGGCAACTCATAGCCACAGCTGTGAGCTTGGAATCAGTAGTGCCAACGAAAGCAAGCGGGTTTTATAGGGTTTTATAGGGGTTATAACAACTAACAATGGCTGATAATAGGGAATGATGACCAACAATAATGATTCAGAATTTCAGAATAGGGGACAATACAAAGGTTGGTGATAGGAAATAATAACCAACAATTGGCTAAACGAGTACAGTAGACCGGGGTTGCACCATGAAACACTTATCCGACTCGTTGTGTTCGCCCATTTCACTCGAAAGCGAAGTTGGGCTCACTGAGGGAGATCCACCAACAAATTTCCAAGCTTTGAGAGGACGTCGGCTGGTGGGCAACATCGCCCCAATTGCAAGAAACATTGTCCATTATGAAGTATCATTTCCAGGTATGGTTGAACAACAATCCAAATGGCTGTTGAAGCCACCAACCAGTCATTAATCAATCATCTTCCTTGAGCATATACGATTTTGTTGCTTATTGTCCTCAGTGTGATATACCATGAAAGATGATTGAAACCACCAGATCGACCAGATTCACCATACTTAGCCCCTTTGATTAACCACCTATCAACCACCAACCGTTGTAACCAATATGGTTGAACCACTTATCAACCACCATATTGGTGATTGGTGGCTGAGAACCATTGATCAACCACCAACCAGTACAACCAATCACCAACCAGTGATCTCACCAATGGCACCAATCGTGGTTGCAGCTGGCTTTTCCACACAGCCCTTTGGCGCCTCGTGGCTGTTCCTCGAAGATCACCGCTAAGGGTGGTGAAAAAGCTGGTGCAGGGTCAGTAATGTTGGTTTCTGAGACTTGTATCTACCTGTTGGTTTCATCTATTTTCATTACTTTAGGGGGGTTACACTAATCAGAAACCAACATTAAATGGTTTGCACTTATAACAAGCTAAATAAGTGGTTCAGAAGTTATAACTAAGTGGTTATAACAAGTCTTTCTGATGGTTAATAGTTCAACAAACAAGCAATAATAGTTGTGAGCTGAACCAGTTAGTTTGACCTGTGGGTAGCAACCTATATTATAGCTGTTCGCCAAGCTTAACCAGTGAGTTATAACCCGTTAATAAGCTGATGAACCAGTATTACTAGTGGCTTGTAATGGTTACCACTGGTTACTAGCTAAGAAATGGTTCCAACTCGCTGGCTACGAAGCTAGTTAATGACTTGCTGAATAAGCTGATATGCCAGTAATTGTGTGAAATTATGTTAACCAGTATGACTGGTATAATCAACTGTGAACATCATTAACCAGGTCTAGTGGTTGAGAACAGGTCAACAATGATTATGATTAGCCAGGCGCGGTCATAAATTCCAACTATATTGCGTTTCTAAGTTGGCTTCCATACATCTGATCTAACAGGTTACACCATGTACTGATGCTTTGTGAGGGATGATTTCTCACAGATGTTGATCATCGATGATCATCCCCTGAACACTTGGTTTATCCCTATCACCAGTCCACCATGGTGATAAAACAATGTTTATCACCACTATGAGTCACAATGGTAACCATTATAACCACTTCACACGAGGGCAATTGTAAGCTACTCATCATCAACATTGCCTATCAATCATTCACATAATTATCATGATCAATCTGTATTCAAACAAGTGTTAAGTCAATAGTAAACGCAAACCAACAAGTTCTATTATACTGCTTGGCTATGCTTGGCTAAATGGCTAGTCACCAACCATGATTGAACAGCTTGACGGATATGCATCCAGCATGATTCAACCATTTACATCAAGGGTTATTCAACCATCCGGTGGTGGATTAACTGCATCCATCATGGATCAACCATGATTCAAATCAACCACAAGTTCATCATATAGCTAATCCCCAATCTTATTCAAACAAAGTGGTTAATCAATAGTTGATCATAGCTAGTCAGCCATGATTCAAATATTTTCAATCAACCACAAGTTTTTCATAGTTAATCCCCATATGTTCTAGTTTAATCAGACTTAATCCCATATTTTTCATAGTTAATCCCTTATTTTTTATAGTTAATCCCCTATTTTTCATAGTTAATCCCCTATTTTTCATAGTTAATCCGCTATTTTTCATAGTTAATCCCCTATTTTAGTTTATTAATCCCCATATGTTCTATAGTTAATCAGTAGTTTATCATAGTTCATCCCTATCTTCATCAACAGATTTGCCACAACTTACCTCCATGGCTGACTCGGTGGCCCCCGTGATCTTCGTGCCGCGTGGCGCCTTGTTGGCCAAGGCGATGTCCTTCTTGGCTTTGATGGCTTCGATGGTGGGGATCAACCTGTGGCGGCCCAGCTGGGCCCAGGTGGTGGGTGGATCTGGTGGTTGATCGTTGGTTAACATGGTTATCTGGTGTCATTTGGTTAATCGGGTGATTAATCATAAATGGTGAATCATTGATTAACAATGGTTATTGGTGACTTAACAGTGGTGAATCATTGAGTAATGATCACTGAATCACTGATTATGAATTAACCAATGATTATTAAGCATGGTTATCTGGTGAATTAACAGTGGTTAATCTGGTGATTGATAATCAATGGTGAATCATTGAATCGTTGATTGACAATCAACCCATTGGTTAATCATTGATCAATGGCTAATCAGGGATTCCAACGGATCTGGTGGTTGATCAATCCATTGATTAATCAATGATAGTCATTATTAATCATTGATGAATTGGTTCATCAATAATAATCATCATTAATCAGTGGTTGAGTCGATGAGTTGGTTGACTTGCTTATGAGTTGGTCGATGAGATGTTTAAGCAGTGATCAACATAAACTGGTGATGTGTTGGTTGACTTGGTCATCTAATGATGGGTAATGACTAGTGATGGTCAATGATGACTAAGGATCATTATTGGTTAAGACTGATCGTTAATGGAAAAAAAACAGGGAAAACATCATCAACCATGGGTGGCTGGGCTATTGAACTCTGGGAATCACTGACAGTTCCTGTGATACTAATCAAACATGCAAGGGGGATATAAAACTAACTGCTGTTGGTAGTGAATATGCAAAAATAACATGGTTACTCAACACACCTTGCGTCATATATAATACATAACTTAAGAACTAATCATGGTAAACACTATTGGTTGTGAAAAAAACAACGCTAATAAGGAACAACTTGCAAGAGGGATGAATAGTAGAAGGGAACAACTACAACAGTCGGTCAAACCAAATGACAAGTAACAACTATATTGCAAAGAGTGCAATAATGATTACAGAAACATAACAACCCCACTCAAACGAACAAACCTAATTATTGTTGGGAAGGAGTATGTACAACCAACATGTTTCGTCGGCGAAAACAGGACATGAACAATGCAACGACTAGGTTGAGTGGCAGCTGAAAGTTATAACTGAATACTATTTAGTTATTGTCCCATTACGCTTCAGTTATTGTCAGCCGTACTGATCCCATCACTAAACATCATTGACAAACTATATGACACCATCATTGGCCAAGTCAGATCACCACCATTGGCGATTTTATTTCCCTAGCAATGGCCATTATTGATCATGAACCATTCACCTACTACTGTACACCATTACTTGACATTGCCACGGCTCATGAACCGTCAGCCATCCCGAAAATACTGGTCCATCAACGAACATTTCAAACGTTGGGAAAATGCTCAAAACCAAAAACCTGCATGATACCTGCATGGTATTACCTACCTATTCACTATTACCAACCACATTTGGCTGTGGGTCAGTTTATCCCCTATACTTGTTCGTTAGCATCCCCTCTTACTAATCAGCTAAACCAGCTATAACATTGGTTGGCGAACTGTTCACCCTTAGTCCCCCTGGTTCCCCTATAACTAAGCAGCTGGGTGTTTCTCAAAATAGGGGACCCCAAAAATTGCTGTTTCATTACTATAAATCATAGAATATTGGATGATTTGGGGGTCCCCTATTTTGAGAAACCACCAGCTAATTAACCATTGGTTGGTTGGTTGGTTAGTTAGCCAGCTACGTTGCCCTGCGACCCATTGAGGTAGCCACCCAGCGCAGCCAACAATGCCAGTGACCACCGTCTTGCAATCCTGCGGCGGGGCGAAGCCAGGAGATGGGTGCACCAGGGGGAGCTTATGATGGGTACCAGGTAAGGTTACAAGGTTACTTATATGGTAGTTTCTCAGAATCAACCAACAACAATGTTTGACTAGCCGGCTAATGGTTGATAGTAATGGTTGAGTTCACCAACAACAATAGGGGATATGCCAGCTATATATGGCTATGGGTCAATATTACTCAACCAACTAATGGGGGATTTCCACCAAACAATGGTTAATAATAGGGGAACCAGGGGTACAGGGTTTTGACCCACTGCCATATAAGGGGCCCAGATAAGGTTTATCGGGGAACTTATAATGGGTACTATTATATAATGTTATATGGATTTATTGAGGAACTTATAATGCCAGAATTTTTCAACATTAGCGAGCTTACAGTGGTTCCGAGGTGTGTCTGCGAACATGACAAGCCATGAGCCAACATCAAGCTATCAGTGGCTAAGGAATTTTAGTCATAATCAAACAAAACGGGGGCCTTCAGTAACCCCCAATGTAACAAACTCCCCCTGCCACAATGTCATGTCATGTTCCCATGTAATTGATGGTTGGGTTTAACTACATTGGTTAATAGCAATGGTAACTAACAATGTTTCAACTCACTCAAATTCAGCCCGCCATGTAACCGGTGGCAACCGGTTTGGAGATGAATCTGCAAGCACATACGAACTTCGTCCCTACCTCCATGACATTAGCTGCTGATTAGCCATGATTTACTATAATCATGATTAATAATGGTTCATTATCATTACAGGTTGACTCTATTATCTCTTAACATCTCTTAACAATATGTCATTACCTACATCCCTATGATCATTACCTATCATTACCTTTGGTTATTATATTACTATAAACGGTTAATAGTGGATGATTTGGGGGTACCCCTATTTTGAGAAACCACCATATATCATTCCCTCTGATCAACCTGTCCCTAGGCTCAACCTCCCATCATTTCAGCATGTCAGGCCCCCCAAGCTCCGGATGCCGTGCCACTTCGATCTGGCCCTGTGCACCACCCAGCAAGACCTGCCCCGCACAGTTTTTTGAAGTGTGCCAGGGATAGGCTTGACAGTTGGATGTTTAATAGGGAATGACCAGTTATAATAACCGTTTATAATAGGGAACGACCAGTTATAATGTTTACAATAGCTTTGACAATTGGATGTTTGTAGGTTTGAGTTTTTGATGGTTTGACAAGTTTGTTGGTCAATAATGATCAATGGTCAATAATACGTTGAGTCAGAATAATGCTTTTTTTCTAGATGGTGTTGCAGGTTTTTTTGGGGGGTTATAAAAACGGGAATCCCAATCATGGTTAAATCATGGTCAATCATGAGTAAACTATAGGTATTTCTAAATCTTTTTGCAGGTTCTTTGGTCAATACTAATGGTTAATAGTAGGTTAAGTCATAATGGTGTGGTTTTAATTATTTTCACAGGTTTGAGTCATAACACTTAATAATTGACAATAATAGGGAATAGTCGAAAATGGTTCAACCACTACTAAATTGTGTTCTCTCAAGCCAAAGGCGACCCCCAAGTTATGGATGGTTTATTATAGATGGCAAGGATGATAACTGGAAGTAGCCCCCAGCTATTAAGAAACCACCAAATGCTGTATTATAGGTTTGACAAGGATGTTTGACAGGATTTGTTCGAGCCTTTGGCCTCAATAGATAAGTGGTCAAAGATGGTGAATACTGGGATTTGTGGATGCTTGAAAAAAAACCTCCGGTGATACAATGGTTCATAAAAAAATGCAAGCTTAACAATGGTTTCCAAATGTTTGACTAGTAGTGCTGGTCAACAACATTTGTTTAGTGCTGATGGTTAAGTGATGGTGAATGATCACGTGTAATTGACTTTGAATTGCGAATAAAAGTGGTCGTTAGGAAGACTCAATGATGGATGGTAAGTGGTGATTGATAGAGTTCACGTAGGACTACCTGAGGGCTAATAATGATTGACAATGTTTTTTTTATCAATGATGGTCAATGGTACCTAACGATAATGGCCGAGGGATGATTAGTTGCAGCTGATCGTGAATTGAATCATGGTCAATGACGGTATAGAACACACAACAAAATCACACACACCCTGCTTCATCACAAAGTGATTCAATCACCAATCACTCACTAAGTACGGCTAAACTCAGCAGCTGTTAACTTGTGAAATTACCATATAAAATCTAATCGCCATATAAATCATGAATCACAATAAAATAATAGTAATCACAATGTAAACTGAATCTATCAAGTCACCTGATGATATCCTCGGTGCAAGACTCGGTGCAACTCAGCCATGACATTAGCAGCTGCCACGAACAACTTTGTAAAAATAACCAGGCGTGGCTATAGCTGGTTGGTGGTCGAACCACCCCTATGAGAAATGTTAGTCAACCAATCATTTGTTAGCAATGATCAAGGAAAATAAAGCATGTTTAAAACTACCAACCAAATAGCCAATATCCATAGATTCAACCGAAAAACTACAGCCAACTGGCCTGTACATGGTTGATTCTTATTCAATACTGGTTGATTCAAAAACCTGTCTACATGTAGTGAAATGTTATCCATGCTTCACTTCCCATCATGATCAACCATGGAAAATTCAGAGCCAAGTACTGATGGCAATAAGTGACATTTCCGCAAACAATCAAGCATTATTACCGATGAGCAGCCAAGAGCCACTGAGTAAGCAAGCTGCTGCTACCAATCCTAGTTATGAATTGCGGGCAAGTTCACTATCTGCAACCCACAAGTGAACCGGGCATGTTCAATGGATGTTGCTATCGGTTAGTGTTTTATATTGTGATTTGAATGGTGATTAGAATGTACAATAGGATGATTTAATATGGTAATACCTTGCTTCTAGGATTTTGTTCGGAAGGATATCACCGAACACTGTCAATATGGACAAACAGGGACAGTTGCTTATGATCCCATAAGGGATTCTATGGTAACCACCAGAAACCACCACTAGTTACCACAAGTAACCACCACTAGTTACACCTCTATAACTTATATCCCTTAGAAACCACCAGAAACTACCGCTAGTTACCATTAGAAACCACCAGACACCACCACTTCTACTAGCCTTGGTCGTTCCTTCTCCCAGGCTGCTGCGACATATCGCACCGGGGAGCCCTGCTGGGTCGTAGTCCGGGATCTTTAGCGCTTTGACGCCCTCCTTCAACTCATCCAACTTGGACCTGAGCCGCTGATGCAAGCACTGGTATAGACTGTGATATAGAACGAGTACTTGTGATTATGGTAATATCATTATATTAAATAACAATAATAGAACAATCTGTTGTATAATAATAATAATAACTAGTATTATAATAACAACAATATATGACTGGTATAATAATACTGATAAAAATAACAATAATAATGATAATAAAATGGTAATAATAGACTGTAATAATGGTAATACTATAATGGTAATACTGGTAATAAAAACAACAATAATGATGATAATAGAACTAGTACTAAAATGATAGATGCACATATGGAAGTAGTAATGATTTCCATACTGGCATTGAACAGAAAAATGTACTGACAATTGTGGATAGAATATTATCGATAGATGCAAGTATGGAAAATTATGCAAATGTAATATATGTAAACATATATTCAAATATTTAGATACGAATTTTGCATGTCAAATAAATAATGACATGTTTGAAAAATAAATGTATGTGTATCAAGAAATGTAAATAGTATATGTGTTTGTGTGCACGTGGTGGTGTTGAGGACAAAAACTAATATATCATACACAAATGATACAAACACATGCATGAAGGAAATTGATGATTGGCAATAGGGGATACAACACGGAATAAGAAAGGCTGACGGGCTTACAAATCTGCAAAATCTATCTTTAGGATAGCACCTCTGCCCCTGGAAAGAACAAGAACATACAGTACATGTTGAGGACGGAGGGCTGGATGCTGGATAGCACACCAGAATTAGCATCACACTTCCATGAATGGACAAACCCCTTGAATGATTACTCTGGGGAAATTAAACGTAGCTACTGCAAACCACCTGACCACAACTTAACCTAGCTATTCGTCCCCAAGCGGTATAGGGCCTGAACACGGTCTGACCTTTGGGGGGGGTCTGGGATCCTGGATGACAAATAGTGCCCTGGCTGGCTAACATAGCTATGGAATAGTGAAGCCAAGAAGCTGACAATAAGCTGAATTTCCAAAATAGGATGCTTCGATGGATTAACATGGCTGCCATTCACCATTGAAGAGCTCAATCTGAAAAATAGCTATGTTAGCGAATTACTGGCATTGTCTGGGAAAACATGCCTTTAAAGGGCTGCTAACATAGCCATGGAATCATCAGTTGTTCTTAGAAAAAAGGCTTCAGCCATTTGAGAGGCTTCCAATGATAGTAGTTGCGCACCAACATCTGATATCTATGTTAAGTAATACCTCCGTCCTGTGGCATACCTTTGAACCAATCCCCGAGTAGCTATGTTAGGGTGTTTTAAGTGTTTTATGATGTTTTGTTGCTATTGCTTCGGAATTGTGCCTTTCAGGCATGCTAGGTCTTTGTGGAATTATTGGGACCTTTTGGCGGCCCTGTTAGGCTTTTGTCCCAACATTTTCCCGAAAAATCTGTGACGTTCATGCCCAGGCAGAGCGTTTAAGAAAAGACCGGCAGTTTCAATGAACGACGGGGCACGAACATGCCCTTTTTGTTGTGCCAAAGGTTCCTTGTGAGGTTCTTTTAAGCCTTTTGGGGGTACGTTAGGCTATTTTTGGGGCATTCATTGGCTAGGTTGGGCCCAGGCATGCCTTGTTTGTTGTGCCTAGGATCTTTTGGGCCATTTGGCGGCTATGTTAGGCTATTGTTGGGGCATGCATTGGTTAGGTTTGGGCCTGCATGCTTCTTTTGTTGCCCCTAGGGTTCCCTGTGAGGTCCTTTTGGGCCTTTTGGCGGCTATATTAGGCTTTTGTTGGGGCATGCATTGGCTAGGTTCGGCATAGGCAAATTCTTAGTGATCCATCAAACCGTGCCACTTTGGACTTACCAGCCAACATAGCTACTGAACATGCTTTTGCGTTTCCACCGGGGTTCTTCAATGCAGGAGGCCGGCCCGAAAGGATCACAAAATGAATTTTTAAGGTGGAATCAAATTGATCAAATCTCTTATTCAAAAGTGATCAAATCTTAAGATTGTTTGGTTTGGGGGAGGAGGAGCCTACAAGAGCTTTTCCACAAGGTTCAACCACTGATTGTTTGGGTTGGTAGGTCCAAGTTCACCAAAGGTCAATGTGCCTGCGTGTCACTGTGAAGGACAAGTGCTGATGGATTCCCACCCTGGTTTCCAACCAGTTGGAACTCCCAACAAAACTACCTAGCCAATGAATGCCCGAATAAAAGCCTAACATAGCCGCCAAAAGGGGCAAAAGAACCCCACAGGGAACCCTAGGGGTAAGAAAAGAAGCATGCATAGGCCCAAACCTAGCCAAGAAATGCCCCAACAACAGCCTAACATAGCCGCCAAATGGCCCAAAAGAATCCCACAAGGAACCCTGGGCACCATCAAAAAGCATGCCTAGGGTTCAACCTAGCCCGTGTGTGCCCCAACAAAAGCCTAACATAGCAGCCAAATGGTCCAAAAAAACACCACAGCGAACGTAGGCACTATCAGAAGGCATGCGTAGGCCCAACCTACCAAAGAATCCCGAACAAAAGCCGAACATAGCCGCCAAAAGGGGCAAAAGAACCCCACAGGGAACCCTAGGGGTAAGAAAAGAAGCATGCATAGGCCCAAACCTCGCCAAGAAATGCCCCAACAACAGCCTAACATAGCCGCCAAATGGCCCAAAAGAATCCCACAAGGAACCCTAGGCACCATCCAAAAGCATGCCTAGGGTTTAACCTAGCCTGTGCGTGCCCCAACAAAAGCCTAACATAGCCGCCAAATGGCCCAAAAGAATCCCACAAGGAACCCTAGGCACCATCAAAAAGCATGCCTAGAGTTTCAGCTAGCCCGTGCGTGCCCCAACAAAAGCCTAACATAGCCGCCAAATGGCTCAAAAGAATCCCACAAGGAACCCTAGCACCATCAAAAAGCATGCCTAGGGTTTAACCTGGCCCGTGCGTGCCCCAACAAAAGCCTAACATAGTCGCCAAAAGGCCGAAAAGAACCCTACAGGGAACCCTAGGCACCATCAAAAAGCATGCCTAGGGTTTAACCTAGCCAATCAATGCCCCAACAAGAGCCAGCCGAATGGCCCACAAGGCCGCAAAGAATCCTGCAAGGCACAAGGAACCCTGGCTATGTGTTTAGAATTTCATTAAGTAGGTTGGCTCGGCCCTCAGAGCAACTGCGACTTCCTTCATAGTTTGCTCTTTGATCCTTTCCCCAGCAGCCATTCCAGCCAAAGGAAGGCTAACGTGGCCGTTGAGACTTGGGCCGGCACAAGCAAATATAATAGCCATGTTAGCTCTCAAATCCTCCAAAAAAAAATCACATGGGCAGCAGCCATGTTAGCAGTGACTCACCCGGGAAATGTTTCACTAACATGACTACTTTTTTATTTTTTTATTTTTTTTCTTGCACGTTAAATTTCTCCGGTGTAAATGTGGAAATCAAAGCACTATGGATGATTGGAAATTCCACAATGCATGATGAAGTATGAGTACATGCATACATTAAAAAAACAACCAAGCACACCTTGTAAACATAGAAAATCAAGCATCTATGTTTACATAGTCAGGGTTACATGTGTGTTGGCATAGTAACCATAGTTCACCTACAGTAGCCAAGATTTGCTATGATTCACTATGACTATCACGACATGCAAACTCACATCCACTGAACGAACAACTTTGACTTGCCTTCCCAACAACGGCGACACCCGGAACCGGTCCCGCACTCATCACATGCCACCATCTGCGGCTGGAACCTCAGCGCAGCACCAGTGCTGTTGGGTGCTGTTGGATCTGCCAATCCCTGTAGCAGGTTGGGCACCCAATCGTTAGGTCAGTTAGTTGATATCTAGGGTAACGGAATAAGAAGCAAACATAGTCAACTATGTTTGCTAGGTTGGGCTATATCTAAGGAACGTACCATGGACAAGTTTTTCAGATATAGCTATATAGGATACTATAGGCAAGTGGCTTGTAAACCACCTTACAGACAGGGACCTCCCCTGTATGATAAACTGATAGTTGCTCACATCCATTCATTCACAAGAGTCGTCAATAATCAATATCGGTGATGCTTGTGGTTGATAATGGTAGACCTCCAGTTTACCTTGAATGCAAATGATCTTTCACACATATGTGTGGTTTATATGTGCGGCCTACTGATATAGACCTACCAGTAATCGTCTATAATGCCTAGCTCCAGGATAGACTAATAAAACAACAACTATGAAGAATATGTTTAGTCCAAATAAGTTTAGACATATGCATAGCTGTGCTTTGCCACGGCAGCAAAGCCATAGCAGCTGGAGCATCTAAGTGCCAAAAATGGATGGAATATGATGAAATGCTGCTGGCTTTGTGCTGCAAATTCAGGACATCATGAACTCAAGCGCGAGTAGTCTTTCTGGATGGCCAAGCCAAAGTGTTCGTATTACCATTAACCAACCATGACCCAAGCATGAAGCGTCCATCAAAGAGTACGAACGAACCAATTACCAACCGTCAACCGAATATCCACAAGTTTCAAACTGGCGTCCTGCTCTACAATGGTTGGATGAAAGAATTCACTGATCAAATCCATCCTCGGACTGTTTGGGAAGTGTTGATCTTCCAATTTGTGCAGAAAGATACCCCAGCCGATGGGAGTTTTCCATAAATGATCATGCATCCAGCGCAAGATATCTTTCCAAAAACTATTTGTGGGGTTCTCAGAATAGGGAACCCGAAAAAATAGATGATTAATCTTGCATGATTAATGCTGGTTTATTGCTACACATGTTGATTAATCTCATATAGGAAGAAATAAATGTTGGTTTATTGCTAGATATGATCAATCTTGGATGATTCGGTGGTACCCTTACTTTGCTGAACCATTGTTTTGCAGTGCTGAGAGGACGCTGCTGGATATGGGCCATGATCAGATAATGCAGCTTGCGAATGTTTGTTGGTCATCAATGGTCTGATGGCTGAGTCATCACTGGCTATGAGCTGACGACCATCTCAGCCAAATATCAACAACCGTAGAAATCTGTAGCTACTTATTATCAACAACTCACCCAGTGGGGTCCCCTGGTTGCAAGCTGCTTAACAACCCACTAAAAGCGAAAGTTTTGTCTACCATAGCTGGTTAACAACCCACCTAAGCTGGTTAACAACCCACCTAAGCTGGTTAACAACCCACCTAAGCTGGCTAACCACCCACCTAAACTGGCTAACAACCCACCTAAGCTGGTTAACAACCCACCTAAGCTGGCTAACCACCCACCTAACTTCTATAGCTCCCTGGTCATGTTCACCCAGGACCCCAGAATCCCTGGTGGGGCCGGTGAAGCTGCCGATCTTCAGGCGCTGCAGATCAGTGGCTCTTTGATTTGCTCCAGCAGAAGCTCAATATTGCGGCCTGGCCGGGTACCAGTTGGGTCAAAAAGATAATCAACCAATAATGAGGGATAGTAATCAACAATGTGTTAATAATTGGGGAACCAGTGCCTGGCCGGGTGAAGCTCCATGATAACCAACCAATTTCATGGGGGAATAATAACCAACAATGAACCAATGGTAAGAAACAGTTGCCCTATGAAATAGCAGAAGCTCCATGATAGGAAGCAACAAGTTGGGTCGAGCAGGTAACCAACCAATTTCATGGGGGATAATCACCAACCAATTTCATAGGGATTTAGATTGTTATGAAAATTTCATAGGGAAAAAATATGTCAATAATTGGGGAACCAGTACCTGGCTATGTGAAGAGCTCCATGATAAGAACCAACAACATGCTGAGCAATTCCTATTAGATAATTGGCTGATTTAGAGAACTAAATTTGATGCGTCTCTAAATCAGCCAATTGTCCAGCATGTCCCAAACAAATTTAGGTAGCAAATTGTTGGATAATTAGCTGATTTAGATAGGTATGTTGCCAATTTTGTTTTTTTGTTCACGGTGCAGGTTCTTCTCCTCTGTATGTGAACAAAAGTGACGGATCTGGACAATTACTCAAATTTGCAAAAAACTGCAATTAGGATATTGTTGTTTTTCAAAATGGGGGACCCTCCAGCTATCATCCTTTATAAACCATTTACAGCAATAAACCAACTATGTTTGGGTCCCTGATGGCTTGAGAACCCCCCATATATTAACTATTACATAGTTACAGCTAGCTGGTAGGTAATCATATATATATATATATATACTGGTCACGATTATCTTTTGTTTCTTCAGCCCCTATTTGAGAAACCCCCATAAACTAGTCGTCTGACCCTTCTTGTTGGTTAGTATTCCCTATTCAATCAAATCTTATCAACCAATAAGGGAAACCTTATAGGGGATTGTAATCCATTGTTTATTTACCCCTTTATAGGGGATTAAGCAGTATTAACCATTATAATCAATATTGATTGTTAGCATACGAGTCAATCACAGTATTACAATCAACATTTTGGTATCCATTATAATCGATATTGGGTCAACCTTATCAACATTATCAACCCTGTCAAGAAACCTACCCATATTCAATTATTAACTAACCGATATTGACCATTAAAATATCCCATAATCATTGACCGTAGTGTTGGTTGATGCTTATACCTAGTTCTTTAAGCTTATTGTGGTTAAACCTTCAAGAAGAAAGGTCTTAAAGCTTATTGTGGTTTAATCTTATACCTAGTTCTTACTATGGTTCTCCCACAATCATTAAACCTTATTGTGGTTACCCTCTGGTAAACTAACATGGCAATGGAAAATCCACTAGAAATTGATGATTTTCCAGGGTTTCAGTATAAAATATGGTGAGAATCCATTGCCAGGTTAGTTTACCGGAGGGTAAACCTCACCAATCTCCTAGAAGAAACCCTCAACCCATCAGCTGTCGCTCCTGCTGCCAAGGCCACCGGCTTGAAGCGTCCCGGGAACCTCGTGCCCCGTGTCGCCGTGCGGCTGTGCATCGCGACCAGGTCATGGTGGGTGCTCACCACGACTGAACCACCCATGACCCAGCAACCAGTTGCGTGTCTGTCAACCAAGTTGGGTTACAATATCATTGGTATACATCATTGGTATCATTGTAAAATATCAGCTTTAAACAATGATATCATGGTTGGTTTATATCATTGGTATCAACGAAATTTGGTTACAGTAATCATGTTTTTAAATATCAACATTTTTGGTATCCTGTCTGGTGGGTGTCAACCACTTGGTTTCTATGGATGTCCCATCCAAATGAATAAAAAAAATGTGCGTTTGTTGACGAACCATTTGCTCATAATTACATTGGGCAAAAAACAAAACACCGGTTCATCTTTGGCTGGGTGGTGGTTGGTTCGTGGTTGACAAGTGATTGAGTTGATTGGTTGGCAATTTCATGTCCTTTCTCTTGGTTAATGAGTTGTTTTTCAAAATACCTGGTTGATTCGTCAAGGAGTGTCTGTTTCTGGCAATTAATGGTTATTGATTATTATCAGTACTGGCCATCAATCAATCAACCAATCAATGGGTGATATGATTGATCAACACTATTCAAAGTATCAATGAACATAGTCATTCACGTCAGCATTTTGCGACGAATAAATATGTTTGATCATAACTGGAAATGGCTCATGACATTTATCAACAACTATCAGTAACCAGTACTTTGTGATAATTGATGAAGTAATGGTTCCAAAATGTGTAATCATTGGTTAATATGCTGGAAAACAGCACTGATTGTTGATAATGATCAAAATTGCTCGTATTGGTCAATCATGATCGATGATAATCAACAGTGAGCAACTAGTGGTGGGAGACCATAGCGGCAAGCACAAAATAGTAACACACGCGCATAAGAATGTATATATATATATATGTATATATGTATGCATGTATTTGACAATAAATATCTATAAACAAATTTGCATATACATACACATCTGCAAATGTGTACGTACAACATACATTTGTATATATATATATATGTAACATATATCAAACACACTTGATCTACATGTCCAAACAATTTGTAGCCACGTATCGTTCCTTATTGCACAAGCCAGCTACACACATTCAGGTATGTGTAAATATGTATGTCTTTAGATTCACATCACCAACGTTGAAAACATCTAAAGAACAACCATCACTGAGTCTTTACATATAAATCACATATGTGTATATGTAAATATATTTATTGATCATATATGTGTATATATATATATGAAAAAATGCATACAAATTCAAGTACACATATTTATGTATCTATCTATATATGAAAAAAGTATATATATATGTATTTATATATATATATATATAAATAAATATATATATATATATGTGGTGCCTTCTCAAAGCAGGGGTACCCGCAAATCATTCAATATGAATCACTAATAGTAATAAACCAACCTTTTGTGAGGTCCCATATATTGAGAAACACCCACACAAATTGTCTACAAATAGAAATTTAACTTCTACATATAACTATATATGTAAACACTTTTATATTTCAAAACATATTTATATATTTCATAAATATTACTATACCACGCTGAAACTAAAAATGTAAACCATATAAGATGTGTATCAATTCAAAAAAATACCAACATATTTGTATATCAAAAGTATATGTAAATAAAAATCTAATACGTATACCTAAATATATGCCATCTGTACCGGCATACCCTTTAATATTTGATGCCATTCATCCAGTTTCCCCGCCAGAAACTTCCACCAAGGCACTGTCTACAAATGTCTAGCGTCTGCGTGCCAATGCCTTGGTGCAATGTCGTCACGAAACATCAACGAACGTGTGAGCCCATGGTGCTGAAACATGTTGACCCATGAGGCTTCCAACATGGCTTCCGTTTTGGCCATCCAAAATCAATAAGTAGTGACCTGTAGTCAGTACAAGCCGCAGCAGAAGTAGTGCAGTGAATTTGTTTGACCACCATTGACCAAGTGTGGCATGAATCCCATCTACAAAACCTCGCAGCGCACACATGTACAGAGAGCAGTGAACAAATCATTTGCATGACGGTCCCCACCAAGATCTTGTCCTCTTCAGCCTATGACCGTAGAACTGTGGCGATCTTTTGACAACAGAACTTACAAATCCAAGTGACCCAGGGTTCGTAGTTGATTGCCAACTGTTGTTACAGTGGATACTCACTGCTTTTCGAAAATGACAAACCCAACAAACATTTCGTAAATATTTATGCTGACTCAAATTGAGTAGCTGTAGCCGCACGGGCTATTGCAAACACCGACTTTCAAAAGGAACAAACCAGGCCTGAAACTTCACAATGTCCCAACATGTTCTGGCGGTGTAGTCTCCAAATGAAACAGCAGAAGTCATCAAAGCCAGGCTGCCTAATCTGGCTGGTGGTTTCAACCCTTTTGAGAAACATTAGTTCATCATTAGTCAACCAACCAACAGTTTGATGATACTGGTGAAAAATAACAAATCTTCGAAACCACCAAGCAGTTACCCAAATATTGGATGGTTGGTGATCATATTCCCGGCTCATGGGTTGCAACACCTCGTCCAATTCCCAGCTGCCGACACTTCTGCAGTTCTTTTTATTCATGGCTCTGTGGACACTGCGCATACTAGTGATCGATACACTATATGGCTGTGGGTCAGCTCACCCTGTACCCTGGTTCCCCCATCATTAATCATTGTTTTTCCTATCATTGTTGGTGATTATTCACATTAGTTGGTTGGTCATTATATTGACCCATAGCCATATAAAGGCTGGCAAATCTGATACACGCAAGCCAAACACCTGCCACTGATGGTAGATTTGCTGCAACCATAAATGCAAATATGACGTAAACAATTGTGTGATCTTGGTCCATTGGTATGCAAGAATTATGATAGACATATTTTTTGGGTATAACCATCAAGAAAATACTCTGGTATGCCAATGACGTCATCATCAGTGATAAATCGAACTTGTTGTAAGTGGATGTCATTAATGATAATTGTGTTGTTCTAATGTTACCAACAACAATCATCTTCGAACTCGATCAAGAATCAATGATAGAATTAACTAATGGTTGATGATTATTTGTTAATTAATGATGGTTTCTCAAAATAGGGGACCCCCAAATCATCCTTCAACAATCGTTTATAGTAATAAGCCAAGCATGTTTGGGGTCCCCTATTTTGAGGAAGACCCTAATGAGTATATATCAACTTGGCATAACTAAGTTATTTGGCATGATATTATGCCAAGTTGTTGCTGGATGTTGGTTGCAACTCAATCACCAACGAGCGGGGGGCAGAAGCGGCAGCGCATCAGCTTTCCAGCACTATCGGTCCCGCACTGGGGCGCCCTGACTACCAGTGGAACCCAAAATGGAAATCCTGGCTGCCGCAGGGGCAAGGTTTACCCTCCCTTGAGAGAAACAGCATGATGGCTACACCTAGCGGTGTTTCCTCCCCCAACTTTCGTCTCCGGCATGTTTCCCGCATGAAACTGCGTCCACCAACGTGCCACAAAAGGTCCACCAACTTTTTGCCCCATGTGAACGCAGCACGAAATGCAAAACCTCATGTTTAATGATCTTTTTCATGTATCAAAAATCAGTAAAACACCATGTGAACGCAAGGTGACCCAATGAAAAAAACGAGGTCAAAAAATCTTGTTGATATTAGTAAAACACCATGTGAACGCAACATTCAATCATGTCGGGAAGAACAATGGAAACCATAGAAAAGCAATGGTGTGGCGTGGATTACCAAGAACAAAATCTGACTTTTTTCTCCCTTTCACATTGGCAGGAGTGATCTCAGAGAAAGTGATTTCCAAAGTCCTACTCAAAAAATGGTAAGCCCCATCACCCGGAAAGAAGTCCCATCACCCGCATGGCACGCAGGCTTGAAAGAAGTCCCATCACCCGGAAAGAAGTTCCATCACCCCAAGCAAATCCCAATGGCACAGTGTGTCTCAGCAGACGCCATTTTGTTCAAAGATTTGACGAAAAATGCGCGAAAGTGTGCGCACAGCAACAAAAAACGCATGTTTCAACGCAATGATCCGCATGAGTTCAGATGCAAATCACAATGGCACATCGGCTGCCACGCGCACTATCAAGCAACGCAAAGATTACCAAATCCAATTGGGAAAACGTCATTCACAACGTGTTTGCGTAAGGGTAACAACCGCAAATCCCAATGGCACAGAGTGCCTCAGTAGTTGCCCGCTTGCAAAGAAATTTCCCTTTGCGCAAAGTATGTTCCAACACGTGCGTCCACATGACCCCCAATGTGAACACAACATTTAGGAAGTTTGTTCTTTCACCTCCCGCCCTCGAGGCATTGGCAACATCATTTGTTTCCAATCACCTCCGGGAACCTTTCCCCCAATGTGAACGCGGCATTTAGGAAACTTGTTCTCTCATATCCGACCATCATCAAAACATCGACAACACCATTTGTTTCCAACCACCTCCGGGAACCTTTCCCCAATGTGAACGCAACATTTAGGAAGTTTGTTCTTTCACCTTCCAGGGTCAAAACGTTGGCAACATCATTTGTTTCCAATCGCCTCCGGGAACTTTTCCTCACTGCGAACGCAGCATTTGGGAAGCTTGTTCTCGCGTATCCAACCACTATCTCAGCAATTTCGGTTTCTTGGATCTTGCGGGGGCTTCGAACGAGGTCAAAAACGAGGTCAAAACGAGGTCCAAAAGAACCCAATTCCGTCGCGCCGCCCAAGCAACCCCTCGAGAGCGAGAGAACCAGCAGCAGCAGCAGCAGCAGGGGCAGGCCCAGACACAGACGCCACAAC
>VSDK01018932.1:45304-78529 GCA_009767595.1 Symbiodinium kawagutii
AACCAACAAAAGGATGAGCAGCAGCAGCCTTGGCGAAGCGAACGCCCACCAATGTAAACATGTATCAAACGCGAAGCTTCTCCCAATGGCACAGCGGTTTTCCCACAGAAATGTTACACGCAGCCTTGGACAACAAAAAGCTTGCGCGCCATGCAGCTTTACCACAGTAGGCGATGCAAACATGTATCACTTGTGAACTTCTCCCAAGAGTGCTAACAACAACTTTGGGCAACAAGAAAACTTGTGCGCCATGCAGCTGTGACAAATTACGCAAGGCAAGGGCGGACACTGATCAATGTAAGCATGTACCATGTGTGAAGCTTCTCCCCGTAGCACAGCAGCTTTCCCATGGAAATGCTAGACACAACCTTCGACAGCAGCAAAGTGTTTGTATCTGTGTGTGTGCCATGCAGTTTTGACAAACCGGAGTGAACACAGATCATGTAAGCGCGTACCATGTGTGAAGCTTCTCCCAATGGCACAGCCGGTTTCTGACGCGAATGCTAGACTCAACCTTGGACAACACTGTGAATAAGTACTGCTCCGCCAGCTGAACGCAGTGCGGCCCGACTTTCCCGAATTGATTCCCGCAACTGACGATGACATTTACTGACTGACGGCCCGACTACACCAAGCGTCCCCGTCATTGCCACCGTAACCGTCAGAAGCTGACAGGCCCGAAACTTGAATGGCGCACCGTCAGCAAAGCCACACGATACGTCAGCAAGGACACAGAAATCAACACATGACCACTTAGAACCTGGGTTGGTTTTGAACCCCCTTATTGGACCAATGGCTCTTCCCAACCTACACCAAGCATTTAATGATAATCATGTGATCTCACAACATGGCTTCCCCCAACTAAATCAATCGATTCATATTACAAAATCATCAAGTTAGAATAGCTTTCGCCCAACTAATTCCAACAAATAATGCTCTAAAAAACAGAAATTGACTAAAGAACAACAGCTCTCCCCCAACTGAACGCAGGTTGGGTGACCTTTTGAGGATTCTCTCCCCCAACTGAACGCAAGATTTTGAACCGATCGGGGGAGGAACCACTACTGAGAGTATGTACATGTTTACATTTCAAACACACCATATATATATATATATATAAGTACATAAATTTAAATCCTTCACTCGAGATAAACATACAAACTGGGCCCCATCAAGTGCCATTTCATTATCTTTTGTAAATCATAACTGGTGAATCCAACTTAAACCTAAATCAACCAACCGAGGGGGCCATATTGAATTTTTATGTAAATTGATGCATTTTTTTTTACGACAATATGCAAAACTATAATAATACCTACAACAATCTTTGATATATGGTCGAGCATGTGTCTGGGCATGCTTCAGTGAAGTGTTTATAGACATGCCGTTTTGATGCACCACCATGCGTTTGTATTGGTCCTTGATAGGTTTGAGCCTGAGCCCCTCAAAATGTGTGGTCGCATGTGTGAGTGTGTCATCTTGCTCAAACACATCGATCTTCAGAACTGTGCAATGAAGATGAAAAGTGATGCCTATCTACTTGGTTCATGATAATTCTCTTTGAGGTTGCTGGTAACCAACCCCAGTTACAACAATGGTAGAAAGCAGCTGATTACCTACTATTTCATGGCAACTGCAAGGGTGGAAGTAAAGACAGCAAACACACACGACCAGCTATCAAACCAACGCGCACAACCGACCAATTCTGGCCAGCGTTCACTTCACCTTTCCCGCCCGCACCTCTTGTCGTCGGGAGCCTCATTGGAGGTCTCCTGTCGCATCCAAATGGCAGAGGGCAGCTGATGACAGTGGTGGGATGTGTTTTACCTCAAACAATGCACGAAACTATGATCATTATTTGAAATGTAGGCCGCAAACGCTATTGATATGCAAACCTTACGGCCTTACGTGTTAAAAGATCGGGCCTGGTGTTTACGCAGGAAGTGCTGTGATTGATACACAATCGTGACTATTCCTGACAGTATCCCACTCGGTTTCAGAATATATCACCATATATATATATATATATATATATTACCATTCTTATTAGTCAGTGGTATCCCACCTGGTCAAGTATCCCACCTATTAATCACACAGAACTTACTGTAACCTGTTGGTGGTTTCAACCGCTGTGAACAATGTCCGTCAAACAACCATTTGTTAGTAGTAACATTTGGCAAAAGAACACATGTTTAAAACCACCAGCCAGTCGTTGTTTCACCATTGTTGTTGGTTAGTATCCTCTATTATTAGCCATCATGAGTGGTTGTAACTAGTTATAACCCTATAAATCCCTAAAAAAACACCAGCCCCTTAACCAATCATAGATCATTATAAGAACCGATAATTAGTTTTAACTGATAACTCTCATAAAGGTTGGTTGCAGCTAGTTATCATTGGTTTACTACCATTAACCAATCACTCATCATGGATCATAGCCATCCACAGCACGCCACCTGGGCCACCACCGTCCTTGGTGTTGGTCCCTACCAGGTTCCGGCCCTTGGCCCAACTCCGCCTGAAGGAAAGGAAATGGCCGCCAGGGCGTGTGGTCAGGACAAGTAGCTGGTCAATCTGCTGGTAAGTAATGACTAACTAATCACTAATTAATTATTACAGGTATAGGGGTTAATCCTTAATTTATAGGGGTTAACTAATTATTATAGGGGTTAACCAAGTTCTACTGGCAATTTTAGGGGGTTAATCATTAATCAACTAATCCGCTGAACTAGTCATTACTTACCGGGGATGAACTCTCCGTAAATTAAACCATTAATGGTTTTGATGTTGTGACTAGTAGCTGGTAGTTATAAGACATAATGGTTATGAATTATCGTCAATTAGCTGGTTCATTAGATGGTCAATCAAAAGTTTTAAATAATGTTCAATACGCCTACTGGCAGCCATTCCAGAAGTTTAGCAGGTTTGTGTACATGTTAAATGATGTTAAATGATGATTCATGATGGTTCATGGGGGGCTGGTCCTGGCTAAGAATTCGTAGCAGTTGAGACTGCTTACAAGTTTTCAAGATGAACTTGCCTATGACTGGTGATTCAAGCCGAACTTTCAAGTCTTACCAATAGTTTCGATCCGTCTTCCACGGTTGGGAATACATAGTTCAATTTTACTACGGCGGGTTGATGAAGATGGCCGCCCCTTCATGGAAACGACACGCAGCCGTGAATGATATGGTGGTTTCTCAAAATAGGGGGCCCCAAAATTGCATGATTTTTTGCTTTATTCTTCTATAAATATGCTTAATCAACTGGAGGATTTTGGGGTCCCCTATTTTGAAAAATAGCTCTGGGTCAAAACCCTGTAACCCTGGTTCCCCTATCATTGACCATTGTTTTCCCTATAGATTTGTTGCTTATTATCCCCCATTATTAGTTGGTTAATATTGACCCACAGCCACCAAGTCAGACTTCCAAAACCTGGACTGGTCTCCTTTTCACAGGATTCGATCAGCCCCTGGGATAGCTTGCCATGCTTACAAACCCTAAGTCAGCTGAACTAACCCCTATAACCGTGGTGAATGCTACCAGTTCCTGACTGGGGATGTACATCGGCGGATCATTTATCGTAGGCTCATGAAGAGTGACTTGGGACCAGCCCCTGCAACACACAAAGAACGGGGCATGGACATTCTTAACCACGATGGCTATTCACTATGGCATAGCTGAACATTTGCGCAGCTTTTGGCTTGACCATTTTTATCTTTCACGATATTCAGTGCTATGATTTTCACCACCTATCATTCACACATCTGAGCCAGCCTTTCGATACACTCTTAATGATTATTGGCTTAATTAATCATTATGAAATTATGAAGCGTTGTAAAACCATTAAGAATAATAACCAGCAATCATTCCAAACTCAACAATCAGCAATAATCATCATCAATGACCCGTATTATCAACCATCATCAGCAATAATAATATATAATAATCACTATTGTAAACGATTTACGTCGTAATCATTTTTTACCTTAACGGCTTAACTAGGACAACAACAATGTTAAATTATATCGGCCTAATATTCATCACTTAATCACTTCAGTGATCAGCCACCCTGTTTGATGTTTAATAACAATATCATTGGCTTAACCACCATGGCTATTCACCCCAGACTCGCACCACCCTCGCAAGCACCTGGAGACACGCGAAGCCCTGCGGCCAGCGGCCACGGCGCAAGGCACCGCAAGCACCGACGCTGCCTGAGTTTCTGTGGCTCACGTCGAGAACCGTGGCAGGGTGGGCCCAAAGAGCCTCATTGCTTATAGGATTGCAATAATCATGATTTCTGCCCAGTGCTCTGCATGTCAAAGTGATGAAATTCCAGCAAGCTCGGGTAAACAGCGGGAACCATGACGCTCTTAAATGTGATGAAACCGTATATTGATCGTCCTAGATAAAGTATGATGCTTTTGGGGGTGTCGCTCCTCAAGGTCCCCTGTCGCTCCTCGCAGTAAAACACATTTTTTGTGATGCGACGGCGGCTCAGAGACTAAATCAAATAAACCATCTTTTGACCATGGCTCATGCAACAAGCCAAGTTTATTGCCCATAAATGCTGTTTTATTTTTGTTTCTAACGGTTAATCATTTCTTATTTGATTGAAATTAAGTTTACTGTATGATTGATTGTTTGTTTTTTTTGAAAACTACCATTAAGTACCATGAGAAAATGGTTAATGATGTTAGTCCCATTACCCAATATGGTTGATGTTTTTTTTCTAATGGTTAAGGATTGATGGACAATGATATATTTTGATGCTTAATATGATTCTGATGGTTAATGGTAATTGGGGTGATAGTTGATGGTTCATCATTTATCATCAAACTAGTGGAGTTGATGGCTAATGATTGATGGGAACTCTTATAGTTTGACGGTTAATGGAGGCCCGCTTGGTTTTCAGGTCAGAAAGATTAATCATGTTGAAAAATGGCGAAATTCTGGTCCACTGTGGTCAATAATGAACTGGTTATGCTGAAAAGACCCTGTGATTTGCTTAAAAACCCATTCTGTGAGTGACTTAGCTATGGTATTAAGTACCTAGCAAACATGGCTACGGGCCAATATTAGTCAACCAACCAACGTTCATGGGGGATTTCCACCAACAATAGGGAAAACAGCCTGGTTAATAGTGGGGGAACCAGGGGCCACATCTTTTAACTGAGACCCGCGCCTACAATAAGCTACCCTTGGAGAAAGCGACCCTTGTGTGTCTTTGCTGTTTGCATTTTCTGTCAATCCCGGATCTCTGTTTTTCTTGCGTCCCTACATCGCTAAAAGATCTCTGTAACATCACTAGCCTTCAATAATCAATTACAACACATGCCAATGATTTGAAACACGCGAATAATCAAACCCATACCAATCATTTAGTTGCTAGTGATAATTTATCATCGATCACACCAAAACTAGCCATCACTAACCATCCTTAACCACTATGAACCATTACAAACCATTCTTAACCAGCAATCAGGCCTCATTTGCCATCAGCCATGCATCATTTAACCAATGAAACATCACTTGGCCGCCATTTGACCGTCATTAAATCCTGATAAAGCATCATTTATGAAGCAAAATACACAACACTAATCAACTATCAGTTTACCATCAGTTGACCATCAATGATTAACTGGTCAATCATTAATGCTTGGAGTTAAGCTTCCTGCTGTGATTGATGAGTTCCCATCAATGATTACTTCATAAGGTAAATCATTAATTAATTATGACCATCAATTACTAATCATCAATTATTGACCATAAATGATTGACCATCCTGAGAATGATTAACCGTCAGTGATTGAGCTTCCCAACTGATCAATGATTCAGCTTCCTGACATGGACATGCTTGACCAACCTCTCGCGGCGCCACTTCCCAGTCCTGCCTCTTGCCATGTGTACGATGGGCTGGGTCGGTATGGCCGGGGCCTAGAGGCCTAGCACGGGTGGATGGTCAAGGGCACATGCTGTGGTGCCCACCAGCTGCAAAGCGACTTTGACAATGGTTGATAGTGGCTGATGAATGAATGGTTACAATAGCCATAGTTGATAGATTTACAATGGTTTTTCAATGGTTGGTGGTGGTTGGGGATGGCTAATTAAAGTATGGTTATATATTATGAAAAATGAATGGCTATGCAAAACATGGTTGGTTACTGCTTGAATCGATGGATGATAAATGCTTGATACTGTAACTGTTTATTATTGGCAGCTTCGGCGATTGGATCCATGGTGTGGTGGAAGTGAAAGGCATCCGGAAGACATAGTATCCGTCTAGGCATCACTGTATGTGTAACAACCACGGAAAGGAATGGAAAGGAAACAAAACACCTGTGAAAAAAAAAAAAAAAAACATAAATTTCTCCAGCCATGAAAGCCAAAAAGATCTCTTTGACCTTTCGTATGCAATGGTTGATTGAAGGCCACAATCAAGTCAGAGGGATGGATCTTACGGTAAATCAAGACTTGAATCTGCTTGATTATGGTTGATTATGATTGATTACGGTCACTTTCATGCGTGATATTATGATTGATTGTGGCTACCAAATGATAAGCAACAATGGTTGACAATGGTTCGATAGCACCAACAAGAAGTGGGCAGTCCCTTTTGAAATGCATGAGACAAAAAGCTTCCATAGATGTGGTGATATTTTGCACAGCCGGCACCATTGTTGCAAACAAATTTTAGGGTATGAGTAGAACCGGTTAAAGGCACAGGTGAAATCAAATATACATGAATGAAGTTCATATAAGGCTGAGGTCACTGTTAAGAGGCACCCTCTTGAAAAGAAACAAGGAGGTATGAACTAGTCAATCTATTTGTTTTTTTTTAATAGGGGGGCACCCCACTTACCATCGATTAGTAATAATTCAAAGAAATCAACCCACCATAACTTGGGGAGTTGCCTACGGCTTAAGAAACCCCCATTTAGATTCTCTCTTTCTTGGTTATATAGTGGCTCGATCCTACAAAGTCGAATCGAAGCCATCATCCACACTGTTGAAAACATATTGAAAGCATCAACCATATGGTGGTTTCTCAAAATAGGGGACCCCAAATAGGTTGATTTATTTCTACAAGATTTGAGCGGTCCTCTATTTTGATAAACCACCTTGTATTGATCAATGAAAACCGATAGTATCCTCCTTCATACACCTACTTGGTATTTTAGTCAACAACTTAAATACTAGATTCACTCTTAGATCACAAACAATTATACAAACAAGTTTTTTTGGTGTAAAGCCTGCATTCAATAGTCAATAGCTGTGCTACACACCAATTGTCATCATAAATTAGCTAATATACTCTCATATACTTATATGATTAGCAACATATGAGTATATAATTCATATATTGTTTGTTGATTGGGTAATCATATTGTTGATACTTTTTGTTACACAATTTTGTTGATGGGGTTGGTTAAATTATCTGTTATATTTGGTATAGATCCATTAATCCATAGGTTTCTCAATATGAGGGGACCCCTAAATCATCCGATATTCAGCATTTTCAGTGAAACAGATCAACCATTTCTTAGGGTTCCCAATGGCTTAAAAACTCCCCATATATAGTTCCTAACCAGGTAATGAACTAATGAACCATCATTAGCCATTCTATTTGCCATTAGAAACCAATGTATTGGGCATTTTTGGCTCCTATGTTGGCCGCTACTACCCACTATACTAGCCATTGGTAGCCAGTAGATTAGCCATCATTAACCTTAGCCATTGTATGGTTCCCATTCCGATTATTAACAAACCTAATGGTTATTAAGCACTAGATTACCATTATTACCACTAGATTAGTAACCACTAGAGATAACCATCAAGCATTATGTTACCATTGTATTGCCCATTGGTAATAACCAGTATATTAGCCATTAGTTACCATTACCCACTAGATTAGCCATCAGTAGCCATTATTATCCACTAGATCAACCGTCATCGATCACCATTAACCCCTAGATTAACCATTCTCAACCCCTAGTACATAACCATCATTAACTGGATCGACCACTAAAGTAGCAAGTAGTAACCATTCTATTAGCCATCAGTAACCATTATAAACCACTACATCAACCATCTTTTATCACCATTTGCCACTAGATTAGCCATTATCAACCACTAGTACATAGCCATCTTTAACTGGATCAACCAATGTAATAGCCAGTAGTAACCATCCTACTAGCCATCAGTAATCATTCTTAACCACTAGATCATCAATCATCATTAACCATCATATACATGATGGAATAAGTAGATCAACCATCACTAATCACCATTAACCAGATCAACCATCACTAATCACCATTTACCAGATCAACCATCATTGATCACCATTAACCACTAGACATAGCCATCAACCATTCTGAACCACTTGAAATAGCCATCACTAACCACCATTCACCATACGCTTCATCGCTTGATCTGCACTGTCGCGCCTCCAAAGTTTGGGCCACTGGCCGCTGCACAGCGGAGCTGGGACCTCGCAGGAGCTTGGTGAAGCCACAGTCAGCGAGGCAGCAGTCAGTATGGAGATGTGTAGAGTTTCAACAGGTAGAAGCATCTCATGTACATCTCTATGCTGTCTGAAAATGTGATATACACCATTGAACATGTATACGATTTGATCATGTCATATGATTTGATGAATTGGTATACATTATCTAATTGGTTATTCAAAGGTTGCAGGTATATATGAATTAATCATTTAATGATTGTTGGTTTTTGACATACATATATGCACATGCACATGCAACATCTATAAATACACACATAGACATTGATCTTGCATGCATAATTGTGTATGTATATACATCTATGTATGGAAACCATATTTACATAGATAACTATTTAGATGAAAGCATGGATATGATAAATGTAAATATATACATATGTATGGACATTGATTTTGAACATTTCTATGTTCTATATAAATGTATTTATTTGTGTGTGTGAGTAGCCTTGGATGTATTAGTATTTGCCATTCAAAACAATCTACTTAATTAATTAGTTGTTTCGATCAAATGTTATGTATACATGTTACATAAGTGTGTAATATACAAATGTAAATAAAAACATATTTACATTGTCTGCCACGTATTTGATCTGCTTTGTGCATGTCTGGGTGTTACAAAGGTGTATCTTGTGACACTCAACATGGTTCAAATAAATTGTGAGAACACAGGCTACACACAGGCGGTGTATCTTGCAGGAATTTGCGTCTGAGGTGTGAGAGTTGAGAGCGCTGAGGGTTTAAGGTCTAGGAAATTTGGGCTTCCTTATATTCCAAACATTCAAAGGCAACGTCCTGTGCGGGACTTGAAGCATCTGAAAAAAATGGCATCCAGGCAAGTCTAGTGTCTCTGTGCGGAACCAAGGTATTTGCACCTGGGCTAGCTATGGTTTACAATTGTTAGATACTTGGATGATCATCCCATTTAAGTAATTAAGTGGTTCGGAACCATTATTTTCAACTTATTGATCCATGATTTGCCCATAGTATAGCCCACAGAAAGCGTATTTACAATCCCCATGGTTACGGACCACTTATCATAGCAAGTGCTCATCCGCAGATATTGCGCTAATACTTTACAGCGGTGGCAATCAAAGTCATGCAAACCAATTGTTATAAATTCATTTTCCAATGATCTTTTGAAGCTGGCCAGTGGCTAGTTTGTGGGGAACCAATAACGAAATGGCCGATCGATAGCCAATCGATGGCTAATCAATGGCCACTCGATGGTTAATTGATGGTAAATTGATGACCATCCGATCCCTAATCCACAGGAATTAATGGCAAACAAACTGATGCTTGGTTGATGGTTAATTACTTGTAGATGGACATTCTTGCAATAGATGATATATTGAATGCATTCTTGCTTTCAGATTCGCATCTCGCACGCACTTTTCAAGATGTTTGTGGATGTTCCAACCACTTTCAACCCACACGCCATGATGAGCTCGTGGTAGGCAGGCTGGAGGACAAACCTGCGTTGGTACGTGCAAGTGCTTGTCATCATCACCTCGGGTGATCTCTAAGTGGATGGCCTCCGAGAGAGTGCAATCCAGTCTTTCATCACCCTCATCTTGACCATCTGGTTGAGCACATGCAAGAGGCTGATGGTGCAGACCACCTCGAAGCCATACCTCACAGCTGGTCGCCTGTGATCATCTGCGTGCACGGAAGGACCATCATGGACATGAAGTAGCAGCCGTTCGCCAAATCATGGTAGGCACGGCTGTATCCACTTCCTCATCCACTGCTTCCTTGGGCAGGGCCGCATCAACTTTCTTGGACACTTCGCTGAAAGCAGCGGCGCAAGATTTTGCCGCTTCTACCCAATTCGGCAGGGCTGCTGCAATGTTGTTCAAGAAAGGAAAAGTGGTGCAGCTGATCATTCACATAGATCTCAACAATATCGATGATTCATCCAGCCTGGAGAAAAAAGCGACTACTAATCTACTTGGGTTTAAGTTCATGATCAATAAAGATCGTTCTGTACCTTCCATGTGGTTCTCTACTTCAATTTGTAAAAGTAAATGCAGTCCAGGCATCATCAAGAGTTGCATAGTTGATACCCAGTGGTGGCTGATACCCGGTTGGCTACCAGTCCCAGGCATCGATACCCTTGATACGACATGCTGCCGTTGCCACAGCTGAAACTCAATTCGCCAACCAACCGGTCGCCATCGTGCTTGTCTTGGCAAACCCATGGCCAGCTGTGGGTAACATCGCTCGACGACAACATGATGGTTAGTCAATCAATGAGAAATCCATGGGTCAAAAGTCTACGAATTAGTAAGCTGGTAAGCTTTTCGATGGATGGGAAACTCAAATCCAGTGGGGGGTACTGTATGAAGGGGCTGGGGTTCCATGACTGGCAGAACCATTTTTCAGTCACAGCCAGGCGCAGTTCCAATCTCCGTGGTAACCACTTCCCAGCGATGCATCCCAGGCGCTGGAAGCAAAGGCCAGGGCCGCCATGGCGATGTCGTTCCGAGCCCAACGCTGCCAAGGGAGCTCTCAGGGATGCGCCGTGGGTCACCAGTGGTGGTTCACAGGGGAGCATGGGGGGGACCTTGGCATCCAGCAGCCTTAGGGTGAACCATGGTGAACCTGGAGTTGCTGGATGGACTTCAATCTTCACAAGGCTCATCAAAATGGGGTTGCTGGATGATCCTTGGTGCGAGTGCACCCTGGTTGGGTAACCAGGGTTGACAACCATGGTGCTCATGGTCAGTCATGGTCACTATGGTTGCGTACCGGGGAACATCGACCTTACAGCGCTAAGTTGGCGCTGGTGGAATTCTTTGATGGAGTTCCCCGGCTGGGGCCCAAGCTGAACTCTCCTAGCTTGGAATTAATGATGGGTGGATCATCTTGGGATAGCAAGCACAGCCATTGATTCATTTTACCAATTCATTCTTGATCTGTTGCGTCGACGATGGTGTATGGTAGGTATAACTGTAGCCTTCCCCGGCTTCTAGTAACCCAGAAAAAGCTGGGGCGTGGCATGATGAAAGGAAGTCAACCAACCCGGTTTCTACCCAGTTCCCGTCCCAAGTTCTTGGTCAGTACCCATGCCGAAAATCATCTCATGAAAAGGCATTGATGAACACAGATTGCAACTGACCGGGCCTCCAGCACTCATAAATCGAGCCATAACGCATAGAACCAATAGTTAATCCTTGCTAGGCTCGCTCTGCCACCAGCTCATGCCTGGTTCGGGCCCACGGTGTGGGTGAGCATTATTCTGTCTAGCACCTGATATAAATATATATATATATATATATATATATACATACCGTTCTGGATAATTAAGAAAAAACATCACAAGAGCAGCAACGACAACAACCAGCACAACCGCGCGCCCTTGGTTGGTTGTAATACATCTTGCGGTCAACAGTCTGTAACCATTCCGAATCATGGATAGCCTTTGGTACTGGTCAACTGGCCTTGGAATGAACATTCACCTTTTCTAGATTAACGGTAGATGACACAATGATTTCTTTAAACTTATTTTCCAGATTTCCCACTAGACTATCACCATTTAATAGATCCCACGGGAAAAACTGGGAAAATGGATGACACAATTGTGATTTCTAGTTGTTCCAGTCGTTGGTTTTCCACAAAAATGCGTTCACAATCTGCTGGTTGATAGTCATCGTGGATCATGAACATCAACATAGTTTCGGGAAATCATACCCCCGGATTAATAAACCCCCGGTTGATTGATGGGGGATAAAAGTCTTGGTTTTCCATTAGAATGGTAACCCCCCCAATTAATCAACCTTGGGTTTATAAATCCTGGGCTAACATCAACCACAAGGGTTCATCCATAGATGATGTACCCCTAGAAATTCCTATGATTGGTGGTTTCCGAATTATGGATGACCATTTTGGCGCGTACCACCATTTATGGATTCATGATTGCTGTACGATTTATGGACTGACAGCATTCATTTCCAAGTCTCACTTGGAGGCAAGAAACAAATCGGAAAAAACACATACCACCATTTTTGGACAAACCCCACACATTAGCCACCACAACAACAGAAGCAGCCTGCCACAGCTTCTTTGCACAACGATGTCTTCGGGATCTTTGGAGACCTTCAAATGACCATGCTTTTGGGAAACATGATGGTGGGCTTTGGTATCAATTGATTCATGAACCATTTGACTATAGTTGGGTCGGCTATATACGATAGTGAAAACATAGTAAAGCCAGAAATAATGTCGAAACATGCTAAATCATAGTGCAACAGTACGGTAGAACTGTTGGTATATATGGGGATTTCTCTAATAGGGGTACCCCCAAATCATCTCGTTATTAGCCATTTATAGGAATAAACCATCCATTTTTTGGGCTCTTCATTTTGAGAAACCACAATTCAAATATACATATAGACTGAGATTCCAATGTATGTCGCTAGTTGGTATACTAGATTGCTTTCAAACATGGTAATAGAAAGGATGTCTAGCTGGTTTGTAGGTATCTAAAGACTATATGTATACTATAAGCAAAGATGCATATGAAATATACAAGTACAGAATATATCAATATATCTTATCTATAAATAAATCCAAATATACAGACATACATATATGTAAATAATCATATGTACGTGTATATGGGATTGTCCATCGCCACTCATGGCCATAGTACTGCCAGCTCGCAGCCTAGTTTCCCTAATGGTACCGTATGATTATCATCATCATGACCATCAGCATCCATTAGATAACTAGCGTTGCTTGGACCCATAAGAGTATCAAGTGATGATTCCCATGAGCAGGGATATTCCGGGTCACTTGAAAGTCTGCATGGTTTGCTCCAGCAGAAGCGTTCTGCCGCGCTCTGTTGGCGCTCAGGAGAATGTTTGCCCGGGCTCTGTGTCTCGCAGGCTGCTGTAAGAGTCATGGTTATACAATTTCTGGAGTGAACTTTCGACGCAATGGAGTAACGACCAATCATCATCGAGAACCTGAGTCCTAAGGCAAATGAACAAGTAACCAAAACAATTAACTAATTCTTATCATGTAAGCAATGTAACAATATGAGCCACCAACTGTTTATGTCAAGGTTCTGGAACCTCCATTGCAAGAGGCACGTCTAGCACCCTGGACACAAGCCCTGCTAAAGAAGCACGGTTCCTTACGGCCGTTGCATTGCGGGTGTTTGTTGGGGATGAAACACTACCACAAAAAGATACCTGCCAACTGGGTACAATTGTATCAATCCATGGTTCAGTTTAGATCATAGATATAATGCAATGTCACAAATAGATGTTGAAACACACATGTGTATATATGTATATAGTACAATTATACGGTCGTAAAAATAATTACAAAGATATACTTGAAACAGCAACACGGCCTACCTCAGATTTCAACAAACAAACACATATGTGCTGATTGGTGGTTCAAACTAGCACAAACAAAATCCATGGGTGTAGGTCAATACCCTATGCTTGGTGAACGTCCCACAGACACACAAGATTCTTCTAGTTGGGATGCTCACCTGCCAATTGTTTGATGGTTGGCTGTGATTTGTCCCCATCTTATAGTTGGTACATCTCGATTTTTTGTCAAATCTTGTGGCTAAATATCATTGATCATCCAACATTAACTAGTCTTTATTTGTGAGAGAGAGAGAGAGTGCGCATTCACCCGACTCACATGTGGAGTCAACGCCATTAACCAGCTAATTAACCATTGGCGGTTATCCGCTGGTGGTCCCTGTTTATGACCCATCCCAGTCTGCTTCATCAATTTTCACATGTAAAGATCTTCTTCAAAGGGGACTTCCTGACTTGCCTTACTTGCTCCGGCAAGCTTCCAATCTAACGACCTCCTATTTGCCACGACCATTGGAGGCAACATGGCTAAACGATCCCATACGATGATGGTACAAGGTGGGCCCCCACGGCTGTAAGGTGGTTTACTGGCCATTTAACGATAGTTGTATCTACCAACTCTAGTTATAAACCATCGGCTTTGGCTGGTGGATTGGGGCCCGCCGGGTAGAATAGAGACATTGAGATAGTCAAACGCCAGATCGTCATGTTCAAGCGTTCTTGTTCCCAAGCAGGTAAAGAAGGAACCCTGCCCTAAAATCATGAAGTCCACTGCCGCCACTTGTCGGTCGAAAAAGAAAAAACGCAGCCGCACGGTGCTTCAGCCTGACAAAACCCCAACTTGGATCGGATTCAACATCAAAACCAGCATTTGCTTAGAACCTTCCTTGTAGCTCCTTGACTTCCCCCTTTTTCAGCCCTTCAAAGGGTCATAAGGGTACCCCCAACTTCTTGGCTTCTTCCCAACAGCCAGTCATATGCATGCTTGCCTTATTCAGGTAACCACCTGGTACCATTGGTACCGCCATGAAACATGTCTTCGCAAGTGATCATGGCAGGGGGGCCTCTAGCTGCTACGGGGTTGCCCCTGGTGGACGCTGCACCTACATAGGCAGCATTGCTGGAAGTGTTCCGGGAAGTGCGGGAACCAGAATTGATATGACGGCAGGTCAACGTGCCATTGGTTGATGGTGAATCAATGGTTAAGTGGATGTGATGACAAACAATAGCAGGAATTATGATGGTCAATGAGGAATCGTTTTTCGGTACAAGATTCAAACCGTTTCATGAGTTTCAAATCCATGCTTCTGTATACACTTCGTGTTCCACTATTAAAATAACTAAACATCATCAAATGACAAGTAATTATGTTAGGGATTTCCTTCATGCATGACACATAGTGGTATCTGTGACCATGTATGTTCTACCAAAAAAGTCCCCAAAAACTGACCAACTTACCTAACAAAGAGGGGGAAAGACCTGGTTGTGGCAACCTTTCGCTCAATCTTCAGGCCTGTTGCCGTGCAACTGCGCGGCGGACAAGTGAAAGGCTTGGCACTTCACGAAACAACATGCATCCAAGGAGATCCTGCTATGAAGTGGGTGTCCCAAGATGTGAGCGGAGTTTAGAACGAGGATTATCTCGGGCAAGTTGATATATTGTAAAAAGTTGATATAGCTATAGCGTATACAGTAAGTTTATATATATATATATATATCTATCTATGAAACTAGCAGTGTAGATGTTGAATCGGCTATTGACCAACCTTTGACTGATAAATAGGAGGGCCCACATTGTAGACTCTATTGAACCATTGCAACTGCCAGTTGTGTAAGATATAGCAACATGGCTTCAAACCCCTGATGCTCACAGTTCTCATCATTGTATCCATCCTACATGGATTGTGTTGGTCAACGCCTCAACATAGTTGGAAACGTTGTGGAAATGCCGATTGTGCAGCTACGGTACTACGATCATCGTTCTTGCGGCTTCTGTTGGTTCGACCAAATTCCTAGATCATGATTGTCCGCAGAAACTTGGTAGCTTCAGCACCACGATGTCAAGATCAATCAACAACCAATTACACCCTAGAAAATTGAGCGGTCACCATCATGCATCAACAGCCACTTGCAAGCAGTTCCAAACACATTGCATCTTTGTCCCTGCTTTTCACCTTCCAAAGGTGCAAACAATCCCCTTTCTTGGAATGTTCATCTGTCACTTTTTGTGATAGTTCGGGTCGAACTTATCATACTTTTTACATCAAAAAATACCACTATTGGAGCTGGTATACCGGTATAAACATATTCCATGGGGGTCTACCTGTTAAGCCTCCCTTTGGCTCGTGGCTCGACTGTTTGCTGGCGAGCATCCTTGATCAGCGCTTGGTTAATCAACAACAATGAACAATAGTACCCCTTTCCCCATGCTATTCCTTACGAACATCTTTGTGGGTTTCATACCTTTGACTAAACTACCATATCCCCTCGCAGCTATATCCTTCAGGCAATAATCTTGTACAGCCATACCAACTAACAGCTGGTACATAGTCAAGCACAGTCATACCTGTTGGTATATCCCGTCGGTTGGTATATCTGGTACATACTTAAGCACAGTCATAAGGACCAACAGCTGGTATCTTGCCACAGGATGTCCTGGATCTTTGTGAAAATCTGCCGTTGACATCACGGAGAATGCGCCTGCGCATGCTGTTTTCAGGGGAACTTGTTGCAGAAAGTCCTGTAGTCCTTACAAGGTGGCCACCCCTGGCTATAAGGTGGTTAAGATTTGCCATTCATCTAACAAGCTAGTTGCGCCGTGTTAATTTGCCTGGTAGTTACCCTATAGTTATGTAATTCAGCTAACGTTTGGGGGCCCTCCATGTTCACAAATCCAACTACTCATGGCAGCAAAAAAACATCGACCAGCTCATGGGCAGTGCAATAGCTTGGCCAAAGCAGGATTCCGACAGCATGTTGGGTATGGGGTTTCTAATAACATATGGGTATGGGTCAATATTAGCCAACCAAAAATGAGGGATAATAACCAACAATAATACGGAAAACAATGGTTAATGATAGGGAACCAGGGGTATGGGGTTTTGACCCATAGCCATATCTGTAGTGGTTCTTGCTCAATGGTGTCATAGCTATAAACCATGAACACTGCATGATTTATAAACCATTAATTATGGATCCATGTCCTAACGATATTTTCTGGCTCAATATCCATAGCTAGGTTTGATGAATCCTACTTTGAAACAGTGTTTATACAACAACCGTTTCGACGAAGTAACATTTACAAGCGCTGAAACGGTTTTCACAGGAACGAAGCATACCCTTTTCTTGAGCCATAGCCACATGTATACCATGTTGTGTTGCATTCGTTATCTGGATCGGTTGCCCTGCTTATTTTCAGGACTCAATCCATACTGTGGCATGCCACTGATGGTTGCAAATCTGACTGGTCACCATATTGTTGATATTACATAATCCCTAGGGGTCTATCATCACAATGACTATCCTGCCATGAAGGGCCATAGGTTTTTCACCACTGACGGTTGAAAGTTGTATCTAGTGACTACCTTCTGAGAGCGCATCAAGTGTGTAAACCAGAAATTATTAACCATCACTAATCAATACCAATCTCTCTTAAGCAGCCAGAAGTATCAACAATCAATGAAACATTTGTTAACCATAGATTTACCATCAACTAACCACTCATCAGTGTTTGAACCATGATTAAGCCATTAATAGACCCTGCTCAAACCACCAATCAGCCATTGCTAAGCACAACTTCAACCATGTTCTTCGCTCAACTTGCTGCACGCCTATGCAAAGGAGGCACGAGTTGGTGCTCCCCTGGTGCGAACGCATGTGCGGCACAAGGGAGGATCTTCGCAAGGGAACAATATGTCATTAATGGTGGCTGTAACGATGTTTCATGATGGTAAAAACATGTAAGGGTTTGATGATAGTTGATTCAAAGTGGTTGAAATGATAAGCTTAGTGATTTCATTGTTGATGGACACTTCATGATTCTTAACAGTTCGAATGTGGTTACTGGCTTTATACCGGCTACAGTTATGGTTAACCAGCTGGTTGAGACTGGTTGATGGAATTATGTGTTTTTTTCTTGGAGGGGAGATGCATGTTGAAAATGGCTTACAATGGCTGGTTATGATTACAACAAGAGGGGTTCAACCAAGCATGATTGGGTGACGGTGGCTATACCAGAAACCAACAGGAATCAACCAACCAACACTGGTTTGAACCAAGTTGACAGCTGAGTTTCTGGTAACCTACCATAAGTGGTTTCAAGCCACCATAACTGGTATCAACTGATCGCTTCTCAAGCAGCTTGTCAACCACCACCAGCTGATCGTTGCACTATCCAAATCAGCCAGCTTGTGAATTTACCAAGCATTTTTATGAACAAACCACATGTGGTACATATTAACAAACAAAAAGTGTTTAAGCTTATCTACCACATGTGGTAGTAGTATTCAAAAAAGCCATTTTTGTAATCAAAAATTATGAACAAAAAGTACATATTAAGGATTCAGAGTAGTAAATCAACCGTGTTTTAGGGCTTCCCTATTTTGAGAAACACGCATATGTGGTATTAAGTAACTTTATCAGCCAAAAGTACCAACCATAACTGCTATTAGCCAATTTGCCAATCTTAGCTGGTTGACAGTTGCTGTACCACAAACTAAGCTGTTCTCTTAACCGACCATCACAGGTATCAACCAAGCATCACTGGTATTAACCAACCTGGTTGGTGGTTTCAACCCCTATGAAAAATATAAGTCAACCAACCGTTCACTTCAGTGACAGGGCTCCCCCGGCCGCGGCACACCGCGGCGAAAGGAGTCCTCTGTGTCCTCTGGCCCATCCCGTGTTAGGATTAGCCTGTGTCCATCCGCCGCAGCTAACTAAACATGAGCTCACATCACCTGACGTCTTCGAAGAACTGCCGTGGTTGCCTTGCTAGAGGCACGTTTCATGGTATCAAAGTCAGTTTGAAAGCGAATCCGATCCTCTTCCCAAAGCTGGAACCCAGAAGCAACAACCCCATCTGGCAGGCCACCCAAACCTGCAGGTATCTTCTTGCTAATGCCTTCAAAGGAAACGGTGTCAGGCACGTACCGTTTCAAAATGTCAATCACCTCCCCTTGCTTCGAAAAGGATGGTCTCAAAGACAGTCCCCCCAGTTTCAAGTTAAATCCATAGGCAGTGAGGCTAAGCACTTTACCACGCTGAACCGTCGGGATCACCCTTTCAGGAGTCAAAGCTTGAAAATGAGAGAATATCTGAGACATAATCCAAGATTGCTCACCAATGCATGTACCAATCATCAAAGCATGCTGATGCGATGTAGGTTGAACAACATAGGTAGCACCATCTGACTGTTTACGCAACACCGGCAGCCACATACCCAGATGAAGAATGACTGCAAGTGAAATCTCCACCCACGTAATACCCAAAGGCACTGGTCCTGGAGTGGAGTGCAAACCCCAGGCACTATAGGAGAGCCAATCCTCGCACAGCGTGCGTGGACATGTCCAGTCTCCACCTGCATCATACCCCCGCAGCTGATCCAGAATACGATGAGGTTGTGGTACAGTTGTCTCCTGCAGCTCTTCTCCGGTCACTGGCAGCTTGTCACGTGCCTCTGCCAGTTGAAGAAGATACTTGTAGAAAGTACGAAGTCGTTCACATGCCTGCAGATATTCATCAGCAAATTCCCAAAGTTGAGCAGCAACCGCTGGAAACAAATCCTTATTAGTAGCCCCAACCAATTCATCCACCGCTCTGTTGCCCAGCGCATGATAACAAGCAAGGAGTGGCCGAACCTGGCAGCAGTCCTGATGCGCTTTCACCTTGACTGTCACATGTCCCGGTCTGAGACATTGTTGCAGTTGGCAAAGGAGGTCATGGTCTGGATGAAGAGGAGGAATCACCAAAAATGGATCAAGCTGAAGCCGTTCAACCCAGTCATGAGCATCTTGACTATCAGTATACACACATGCTGAAGGAAATCGCACAAACACCCACCAAATTGCTGCGATCTCTGCTCGATGGATACACTGTCTCCCTGAAAGGCGTGCAGCAGCAATAGGAACAAGCGTATCAGGCAACTTGTTGGTGACCAGAAAACGGTTGGCCTCATCTTTTCGACGGTCATCGGTGACCGCCAAGTCAGCAACAACGCCATAGCTAGCAAACCGAATGACCGGTTGACTCGGAAAGGCACAGCTACCATCTGTATAAAAGGGCACTTGCACATTCACATACAGTCCCAGCAATTGATCCTGCACCGAAGACTGCAACGTTGGCGCAGGAAATGATTGCAACAGTTGTTGAAAGAGGTATCTATTACCTGTAACCCGCAAGGTGGGCAAAGCAGCTAAATGGAAAAAATCCTCTTCCAGTTCATGTAGCAAAGGGGCAAACTGCTCTCGCACTGAATCAAAAGCCGCACAGTGAAAGACACGGTGAGGTCGATCATCAACACTTGCATGACACCATGGGCAGTTAGAAGACACTGTATGATCCCACTTAGCCTTTTGTTCAGAGGTTTGGAAACCACCGCAGATTTCTCTAAGCAGAACCAGTCGCTGGGCACCTGTGAATTCCGGCAGAAGTCTCGTGGTACCAATACCATCAATAGGCAGCATGTATCCAATGTCTTTTCGCTCAGTATGGTTAAGCAAAAGTGACTGTTCCCACTCTTGGCGCACCAAAGCAGCCAGATCCTGAAATGAAGATCGACAGAAATGCAAGCCATCAATATGCCCCCCATGCAGAATACCTGTGGAGTCACATGTCAAGCCTGCCCGAGCCAAATATTCCCGCAATGCTGATGCAGGTCCATACACCTTGTTGTGTCGTGAAGGGAAGGCAAGAATGCGAAAGAACAAGTCACGTGTAGCATCATCACTGTCAGCCAGAAAGCTCTTGGCTTGTCGAAGCGATTGCAAAGTAGCATGAACACAGGGATCGTCCAGATTTGGCAGAACATGGAGTAAAATAGCAGAGTTCGCACTGCGTGTATCCGAACCCAACACAGCATTTGCAATCTGAGTTCTCAAACTGTCAAGTTGCTGGTGTGGTGCAAGGACCAGTTCCACACCATAAAATGCCGCCGGGTAAACCGATGACCTGATCATATGAAGTTTCACTTCATGAGCCCAATGCTGTTTTTGCAGTCGACAAAGGCGTTTTTTGGCCTTACCAAAACGGTCAACCATATCCCCAAAAGTGGCATGAGAGCTATACGTCACTGAACAACCTAGATCGGTAGCACGAATTTTGGTACCCACTTCCATGCCAGTGCGTTCTTGAATCAAGGTGCGCATCTCATTCAAACCACTACCATCCGTAGACCACAGCCAGGTCTTCTGCCAATCAACTTCAAGTGCCAGAAAATGGCAAATTTCAGCGGTGGCTCTCAATGCCCCTTCAAGTGTACCTGCCCGTCCCCAAACAGTCCAGTTATCGGCATAGGCCGAAGCATCAAGGGTAGGTTCATAGTGTTTTAACAAGGTGACCCAAGTGTGACAAACCAATACCATGGAGATGACGGACCAAGCGTCTCCCTCAGGGCATCCTGTTGTGCTTCCAGATGATGAGCTGCAATGTCCACCAATGTCCCAATACCGCTTCAGGTGTCGCAGTGAGTCAAACCAGGTTTGCAGAAGTTCATCAGGGAAACCCAAAGCCCTAAAGATTTGTAACAGTTTCGAACGCCTCAGCAGGTTAAAACACTTACGGAGATCTAGTGTGATTCCTTGCAAGGAATGCGAAAGCCACTTCGCTGACTCCAAGGCCCACTGCTGTCTGTATATGGCACGAAATGCACCACGGCCTGGCAAAAGGCCTGACACCTCACGAGGGATAAATGCTGCAATGTGACGTACCAAGGCTGTGCATGTCACCTTCGACCAAATTCTGTACAAGGATGCCAGAATCGTTATTGGACGTGAGTCAGCAGCAGACAGATTGTCGTCTTTCTTTGCCAATGGCACCGTCCGGGCCAGCATCATCCATGCAGGAAAAACTTTAGAGGCACCGATGATTCGAATCACATGTCCCAAGAAGTCAGCTGGGAGTTGACGCAATTCCAAAAAGGTGATGCCATCAACACCAGGGGAGCTCGAAGTCTTAGTCTGCTGTATTGCCTGTTGCCAGTTGTCAACCGTGTGGGGATCCTGCCAGTTCTGCCAGTCAAGACGTGGCAGCAAATTCCACAACATGTTACCCGTTGGGTCCTGTTTAAGCAGCTGGACATCATCAAAACCACCCTCATCGGAGTCACGCAACCAGAATTGATTCCAGTAGTCTGTAAGTTGCGAAGCAACACTTGCATGATCACACTGAAACACCGTTTGATAGACCAAACACTGTTCCGAGAAGGTCGGTGGAGAAGAATGAGGCAAAGGTCGCACTAAGGCAGAGTACAGGTCTTGTTGCAAAAGGCTACATGGATGTCCATCAACAAATACCGGAGCAGTTTGCACCAGTTCCACAGCACGATCAACATACAGTCTGAGAGTGGTTTGGGATTCCCATACCGCAACTGCAGTTTCTTCAAAGGAGTGAACCGTGGTGTTAAAACATGGTTTGCCCGGACCTCTGATGGTTGCAAAGGCCTGTTTGGAATGACCATCTGATACATCAATGCGATGCCTCATCCGAAGAATATCTTCTCGGTGTTTGCAGTCAAGTGCTACTTGAATGTCCACATGATATCGAAGATGTTGTTTCAATTCCAGCAACCAAAGAAATGAAGGCAAGAATTTGGGGCATGGTCCAAGCTCAGGAATCTGTTGGGTCCAGTTAACCATAGATTGCCCCAGAATTGTTCGTTTACATTCGGCAAGCTGTGCTGGATCAGGACAACGTTTCAAACGATTGCACAGAGATTCAACTCGTCGAAACTGTGTGAACAACTTACGACTTGCAAAGGTCAGTGGCTCTGTGGAGGGAGTAAAGCCTCCATCTCTTGAATTTTTGATCAAAGGGACCAGCGGTCTTTGTACCAACTTGGGTGGACGACATCTTCCTCGGCATCGCCGGGGCAAACTGGTTGGGATTTGCAGATCAGGCTTAGCTCGGCTCTCTGCTTGCAGTGCAACATCAACCAGCTCCTCACATCTTTCGCCCCATTCCGGAAGAGAGGATGGGGAAGGTTTCTCTGGCATCGCTTCATGAGCTTTCAACAAGTCTGCGCGCTCCAATCCAAATTGCAGCCAGCTTTCAGGATAGCGGTACTTGGGCACAGTGACCAATTTACCAGGAACCTTCATGGCAAACACCACAGGTGCATGGGTATCAAAAAGGTGTTCATCATCAACCACGATGGAATGAGTCATGGCAGCCAGTTGAGGGTGCAGTATAACATTGTCTGGACGTGTCGCATCCCGACACGTAAATGGCATGGCAAAACCCCGCTGCTGCATATGAAGCTGATCCAATGTGACAAATCCCTGGGACTGCAAAAGGGGCCACTCTGTCAGAGTGTCCACCGGGTGATTGAAGTCCCCAACAAACATGGCCGGAAGCGGCAAGAACTTTGTGAGTGTGACCGCCTCGTGAAGCAATTGGTCAGTGCAGTATTTGTGTTGTGGCCAATTGGAAGCAAACCCGTAAATGACCACCAACTGCGCCCACATGGTCCCAATCCTGATAACCGTATGTAGTAATCTGGTACTGGAAACATATTCTTGCTGTCTCAACAAAGGTGCACGACAAGGAAGGCGTGAATGCAAGGAAACACCACATGATTTACCACGTAAGCTGGCAACATCATCAAGCCGAAACTGTCTGGGTGGAACCGGTGCTGACCATACAGAATTCATGGAGAATTTTCGCAAGAAACTGGCAAACATAGTCTGAACCGCCGATGTGGCAGAGTTCTCAGCCAAGCACAGGGTGCTAATCGAATGCTTGTTCACAAGGCGTTCAAACTGCGGTTGCTTGGTGGCAAGCGAAGTTGGATTGACCAAGCAAAATGTGACTGAGTCAGAAGGCCCTGGGTTCTGTGCCTCCCCAACTCTGATACCTCGATATGCGATGGATCGGTGATAGTGAGCGAATGAAAACACTAAATGACAAATGACCAAAGATTGCTGCATGCGGATGTGGAACAAAATGGAAAAGGCAATAACACTACCTTCCCTACTGCAAGATTCAATTAGGATAAGGCTGAGAGCCATGTCCCTGACGCAAGCTGTTGCACCAAGGTTGTCAAAACCAAAAGACACAACCATCTCCGGAAAAGGCAAAAAACCCCATGTGCATCCCATTCCTTGAAGATGAGTCATGCTTCTACCCCTATTGTATGCCACTGGTCAACTATCCGACATATCATCTTCTTCCTTGCCTCGATCACGCTTGGTCTTAACCAACAACTTCTTCAAATCAGCAAGGGTGGCATTCAACTGAGTAGACTGGGCAGAAATGGCACCAGTAAAACTTTGCTCCAAATCAGATCGCACCTGTTGAATCGATTGGTGCAATTGTTTTTCCCTGCTCTCAACTGCAGCAAAGCCCTTCTCCGTTTCAGCACGCAGCTGAACCTGATTGCTCTGCACTTCATGTAATGCCTTTTCAAGTTGCAGTATCTTTTCATCCTGACCGTTGAACCTGGACTCGATGGGTCCCTGCAAAGCACGAGTCTGTGCTGCCGCTGCATTGTTGGCTTCTCGTCGAGCAGTGGCCGCCTTGGCCCATGGATCATAGTGTGGGTCTGCGGATTGGTCAGCATCAGGTGCTTTCACTGCTTGCTTTGAGGGCTTCGGCCCAGCCAATATTGGACTGGCTTCTTGGTGTCCTTTCGGTTGCACAAGCTTGATCAAAACAGGATTGGCATTGAAGCAGTGCACACCTGCAGGAGGCGGGGTAGCGCTGCCTACCAACCAGCTTCGTGGACCAAGGGCTTTGATGGGCCGCAGTGGCCAAGGCAGAATCTTGGACCAAGCACTCAACATGTCAGCCGTGCACCCAAATGGTAATGGCTCAACCCGGTACATGTGTCGGATGTGAATGTCATCAGGCATCTTTTTGTCACCATGAATGATTCTCCATGCAGCTGGGAAGTCAGTGGCACTGAACCGCAACCCCCATGTGTTTCGATTGCGAACCATGCCTGCACAGCCAGCGGTTTGTGTGGAAAGTGCATGTAAATGAGCTCGATCGCCCTCTGCCCAGATCACTCGCCAATCTGGCGAGATACGACCATCACTACCCTTTGGGGTGGCATGCAGTTTGCAGAAGCCTGTGAACTTCAAGAATTCCACAATCTTGGTTTGGTGCACAGCAAAATGAACTTGAATTGATACTGCATTCACCGCAGTACCCTTCTGCTTGTTCTCACCCCGTATGGATCTGCCCCACATACTTTCAACATAGGAGTCAACCGAATGTTCAGTGAGGATGTTCTTGATGAATGCATAAGTATGCTCCAAGGCACGAAGCCATTCTTTCTCAGACCAGTCATCTCTCCAAAGAGTGAGAGCAATGGTGGCACAAACTTGTTCATCAATCTTCTGAGTGTTTGAGGTGGGCTGAATGCGTTTCTCTCCCAAATGGCATAGAGTCGTGGCAAGTATGACTGCTCTACCATTACCATCCAAACATGGAAGATTGCAGGTTTGTGTGGCCAATGACGTATCAAGCTGATGATGTCCAATGATCGCAAGTGTCAGTTCATCTTTCGTGAGAAATCGATTCTCCTTGATCCAAACTGAAGCCTGAGCCAAGGACACCAAAACCAGTCCTGTCTTCTGCGCTGAGACTTCCTCCAACTGCAAAGGTGTGGATCCATCTTCATTTTGCAGGTAAGAAAGCTCAAGTTGGTACTGACGTGGATCCGGTTGAACCACTTGACGTTTCTTGTCTCTCATGATTTGATTGCCTTTGGCCGAGGTCCTCACCGCATCATTGACAACACGATCCGGAATGACAATTGATGCATCCCTACATGCTTGGAGAATTTTTTCCAAACGTGCATATCCCTGTGGCATGGCAACAATGTTGGACATGAACTTGGTGCCAGTCGCTTCCATGAGCTGATCAACCGTAGAAGCAGTCCATTGAAAAGGATATCCCTGCTCAAGAAGAGTTGCTGCTACTGTGTTCTTTACATATGTACGGAGAGTGTCTTTGGAGCCAGAACCCGCACCACCTGCAGTCTGGAACTGCAAATGAAAGGTCAATGTGGAAGAGTTGGAGTGCCGCATCAACTCTTCCAAGGAGACCTCATACCACACTCGCCCTCTGCAAATGAGTCTGACTGCCTGCGTACCCAAGAAAGGTGCAAAAGCTGCCTCAAGGAGAGACAGCATCACCATCACTGTCATCTGGGTGTCACAGTTTCCCTGCCATAGGGTGCGGGAATTCCATTTCAAAATCACTGGAACTCCGGATGGGGTGTGAATTGCATCAAAGATGCGACGGACCACAGCAATCTGCAGAACCTCTTGCATGGTGTCTTTTGGAAGCAAAAAGGCATCTGTGTTGGCAGAAAATGTCAACGTGGCATGACCTGGCATTTCTACCAAATGGCATTTCTGTTGAATGAGGTGCATGGTGTCATCGATCAAGGCCTGACTCCATAGTTGCGCTATAACCTTGACCGCAGTTTCCTCACCTTGAATGCGAAAAACAGTGCAGGCCTTTGTGATATCCCACACTGCCCCAATTTCAACTTGCTGTTGTGCCGCAACCAAAAAGAATGGCAGAGTATGCAATGCATGATGTTGGATTGGTTCAGGGAAGAAAGCAGTGGCATGCGTAATTCTGCGTCTCTCCAAAACATCCCCAAATTGGTCAAACCATTCACCATCTCCCAGTGAGTCCAACAGATCCTTGGCCGCATCATCACATGATTTCGTGGGATCCAGTAGGACGATAGTAAGTGCATCTCTCTGAACCAGTGGAAGTAGCCCAAAGGAGAATCCTTGTCTACTCAACCAGGGAGCATTGTGCACGTTCACCATTTCATGAGCAGTGAAAGCGAATGAAATTCCAAGGTCATTTGGTGGTGTTGTGGTCACCTGCAAAGGGAGATGGAAGAGCTCACATAAAGCTGCAGGACTCACATCCCCATTGATCCAAACAAACAACCGTTGATCACGAAGTTGAGTTTCAGCTTTGACAACAGGACTGTAGAATGCAGTGGGTGTCACCTCATGTTCATCCTGTGCATGTTCGGAGACCTGGGATTCCTGAATCGTGTCAGGCTCTGCAGTGTGCCATTGCTCATACGTGAGGATGCCTCGCTTCGGTGTCCAAACCCATCCAGCTGGCAGAGTCGCATTGGCAAATGCTTCACAAAGCTGTTGCATGAAATTCAGTTTTCCCGGCTAACTGAGCCTGTTCATCCATGGTGATCATACAAGGGTCAACAAAAAGTGTACCAAGATCATGTGTGAGTGCGACCACATGCGAAGAGGAAAGAGCCTCACGATGAATGGCATGAAACAGTTCTTCCACATTGACATCTTTCTGTTCAAAGCACCTCACTGCATTGGCCAAAAGCAAGAGTGCATGTGGCAAACAGATACAGTTTCCAACCTGTACCCAAGTTTCGAGATAGTTGCGAGCCACAAAACCAGAATCAATGGTGAGGTGAATCATCATGATCTCAAGTGGATGGTGCAATCGATGGGTCACTCGTCCCTCATGATCAATCAAAGCAAGGAAGTGTCCAAGGTATCCTTTTTCTTCGAGTATCCGTACTTCAAACAAATGCTGTTGACCGTATTTCGACATGAAAGTTTTGGCAACTTCTTGTGGTGTTGCACATCTGGACAACCAAATGCGCTCAGCTGAAGCACCCCGAAGCTTGTTCTTCTCAAACCCTGGCAACATGGAAAAGGATGATCCACAAGCCCTCATGTCATCAGTGATCTGCAGTTGTTGGACGTCAATCATGGTATCAGGCAGGACAGCCCCCAAAGCCTGTGGTGTGAGCTGAGGAACTGAAGGCCACAATTGCATCTGATTGAAAGCAATTCCTTCTTCGTGATTCTTGGTTGCCAGACCTAACCATCTGGATCGCAAAGATCCCCCAAATTGAGAAGCATCGAAGATCCTACACCATCGTAGTCCATAACCTACATGCTTCAAGCAATCCAACACTTGCATCTTTTGAGGATGAGATCCAAAGCCCTTCACTTGCTCAATGATCACTACTTTGGGTCTGAAAATACGAAGCAAAAGGATGCAATGCGGGAGGAGGAGTCCATCTGAACATCCAAGGCCGGCTTTGGCAGTTGCATTGCTCCATGGTGGACAAGGAGCAGATATGGTCATCACATCTACTCCCCATGATTTGACAGCCTCCCACCAATTGTGTGATTGAAGTGAAGAATGAATCAAAACATGTCCGCCCTCTTTCTCGAACGCATCAAAGGGAATTCTGACCGTTCCATCAATCACTGAGCAGTTGTGATGCATAGCAAAGTGCTTAATTGCCATGAAGTCTGAATCCAACGTCACAAATTGCAATGGAATATCAGTGTGCTTGTGAATGACTCTTCCAGCAAAGGACCAACCTCCATAGCCTCCCCCAAATGGTTCAAAGATGTGGAGAGAATTTCGGTCTTCAGTGGTGAAAGGAAGAAAAAGGCTATCTCCGTCAAAGCAAAAATCCGCCTGGTCACCCCTCCATTGATGAAATGCATCAACCAGATTCCACAAAAGAACCTTTTTGGGAAAAGAGGAAGGGACAAAGTTGCCCTCCCATGCAATGATCGTGGTTTCCTTGGTTGAAGTCACATCAGCAAACGATGTAAACACTCCTTGCATGTACTGTGCCGAAGAACCACCTTCAGGCTGCACAAGAAAACCCTTCAACATGATTTGATCTCCTTCTCGATACATCTGCACTTCGTCCAGCAAAACATGCTTTCTTTCCTGAAATGCACTGGTAGCAGGGATCATACCACATGTGTCAAAGTGCTGCAGTAAAGTCCGCAGCCCATCACTGATAGGAACCGATGACATGGCACCCTCCGCACTCTGGCAATGAGTGGCAAGCTCACCGCAAGGAGGTGTTGGAGCCAAAAGCTTAGTCAACCAACCAGTTGCTAATGATTACGAGGGAAAATCAAAAATGTTTGAAACCACCAACCAGCAACCATTACCCGTCTGAAGTAACCAAGCAGCTTGGTTTTCGAAAACGTCTTCAATCACCAGGTCGCCCTCAGGTCCCTCCCCACTTTGGGTCCCCACTTGGTCGGAAACGGCAGGGTGGAGGGTACCTGAAGCCGAGGGTGAAGCGTCATGGTTCAGCCGGTGAACCATGGTTGGTCATGGATGGTTAATAGTGCCAATATAGTAGTATTTTATGGACAAATAAATATAGTGGTTAATAGTGCCAATGGCAATGACCATGGTTGGTCATGGATGGTAGAATGGATGAGCGTCAGTAGTGGTTAATAGTGCCAATGGTATTGGATATCAGTCTTGTTACTAGTATTGGTTGGTATTAGTGAATGGATAAGTGTTCCTACTGTCTAATAGGTTTGCTTTGTTTCAAGAAGCTGGTTTGGAAGTTTAGGGATTGATGCTTCGTAGCGTTTGGCCGTGGGTAATAACAACATGTAAAATCAGGTAAGTACATATTAAGACACACATACAATAGTATAAAACAACTAATCCGAACATAAACATAATTTTAAGTGAAGGCAAAGGTATGTATATTATTATGTGTCTCTTCATATTTGTGTTCAACAGCATCAATACACACAAGTCACATGTATCAAATAAGGAGTTTATGTGTGGTCCACACATCCCATATATGTAAACAATATTACATTCATCCCATATACATCCGTATATTTTATGGTATATAGACGACAATACAACCATCCCATATATGTAAACAGTATCCTATATATGGCGGTGGGTCAAAACCCTGTACACCTGGTTCCCTATCATTAATCATTGTTTTCTCTATGGAACTGTTGGTAAGTATGCCCCATGAAATTTGTTGCTTAACTGCTTGACCCATAGCCATATGTAGCATCCCCTACTATTGTTGGTAAATCTCCCCTGTCATTAACCGTTAACGATTGGTTGGTTGGTTCATGTGGGTTCATATGGATCCTCCTATATAGTCATCCCATACATCTATACACATTACCCGTCCAGGTCCACATAACCACCTGCAAGGACTCCCAACGCACACCTGAGCAGCAAAAGAAGCCCTTGCAGGTCTCACCGTCACAAAGGAACCTACGGAACACTTCCGCGGGGCGTTTTTCCACGCAGGCGCAGCCGCATGTCAAGGGTGAAATTCACGGGGAAGCCATGGGGAACTACAGGGTTTGATGACAAGTAATTGATCATACTGATGAATGTTCAATGATGGTATAGTAGTAAGTGATTGGGGAAACAAGAGGGTTTATTGGTAACTCTGAGCCATAAGGACTTGATGATTCGTAAATACTAGTAGTTGCTATATCTAGGATTTGATGGAAAATTTATGGGGAACCATGACTAGTAATTGATCATACTGGTGACTGCTGACTGATGTTCAAATTTGCTTGATAATATGATGAGTAAGGGTTTGATGACAATAACAACACCCATGACTACGGATTGAAAATACTTTTGACAGCTCACTGGTGGTCAATGTTAGTGATTGCGATTTTGCTGATAGATCCTGATAATACTGATCGTGCTGTTACTTAATGCTAATTTCATAGCCAATTGATGGCTAGTGCTGCCTCAAACACTTTGTGATTGATTCATAGCCCATGCTCAGCACATCATGAGTGACTTCAAATTCAATTGGTGAGGGCTACCAACTGCGGGAGTTACGGTGGACATGCACCTATGATGGTGACAAGGTCAGCTATAAGCACGAATAGTGATGGTTCATGGTTTAAGTACTTCATTTGAACAACATAAAATACACGTAAACTGCAGCAAAGCATCCTCAAAGCAACCCTGTACCACATTGATGATGCTGGTAATTATGGTTTTGTTAAACAACTTCATTACTAATATTGATAATCATGAACCACTTAGTTATTTATAACAATATAAGTCTGACCATTCTTCGATAGTGGCAGCCCTAGTCTAAATCAATTCTAATACCACTTCATTACTCATGATATGACCACCCCACAGCGGATTCCACCTTCTGCTCCTGTTCGGACGGCCTCAGGCTTGGCGGCTGTAAGTCCCAAGTAAAATTAGATATGGTAAGACATACGCATCTTTCTATACATAGTTGTTTACATCTTTATGATGCATGTTTAAAAAGAAATACACGAGTATGTATATCTATATATATATATATATAAATATATTGATATGAAACTACAACAATACATGTGTATGTGTGTAAATACAAATAATATATATTTAAAGAAAATACATAAAAATGAATATAAACATATATATATATATATATACATCCAATGGAAGTCCATACCCGAAAATGTCCCAAATGGTTGGTTTCACTGATGATCATGTCTAGACTACTTGGGAATAAGCCCATTGAAGGACCATGTCAGGAAGGACTTTGTGTGAAACTGCTCTCAGTGCTGCCATTCGACACTACCATCACCCAAGAGTCAACAATAAATACCTTCACAAGGTGGGCCCCCAAACGTTATAACTTGGTTTAGAAGGCCATTTAACCAGCTAGTTATATCAACTATACCAGGTAGTTCGCCTACTTATGGGCTATGGCAGTTCTATTTACCACAATTGGTAGTTACCCTAGACCCAACTTCTAGCTGGTTTAGGGGCCTACATTCAGGAATCACCAGGAATCCCCTAGATTTGGGATAGATCACAAGCCAGTTCAGGCAAACTGCTTGTGGTCTCATATGCATAATATTGATCTATAATTTCGACCACTATCTTCAAGTCGTCAACCACTAATGACCAACGTTTAATCAATCAACTAGCTCACTGGTTGGTGGTTGAACCACCCCTATGAAACATATCAGTCAACCAACCCACCCCTACCACTGGTTAATGCGCTCAGTGACAATACGACCATGAGGCACCCCGACGTCCCGTCCCTGAGCTCTTGACGGGCACGGTGGTCGAGAGAGTACTGGCAGCACCGGGTCGACAAACGGATGCAGGAGAAACGGGGTATAGATCCATGGCTTCATCAGACATTTACGGCACATGGTGGTTTCTCAAGTCATAGGGGACCCCTAAATCATTCAATATTAGTCATTTATAGTAAAAAACCAACCATCTTGTTTGGTCTCCTATTCAACGAAACAGCCACATGGGTGAAGCCTTTTGTACTGGCTGAAATGATGGTGAAATGATAGTTGATTCATGATGGTTCATTAATGATGGTTGATAGCTATAGGTTAGTCAGCTGGTTTGATGGTTGATAACGGGGGATAATGACAAACAAGAATGGGGGATATACCAACTGAATGGTGAGTTGGGTCAAGCTAGCCACCAATCCGAAAGCCATGGTAGTAGTGAACCCATGCTTACCAGGATTAGTTTGGTAACATGGCAGAAGTGTCAACTGATGCGCTACAAGTTACAAGCAACATATCTTCGAAACCACTTGTAGTGTCGACGATCAATAAATCGTTATATAACCATGAATGGTCAACAATATGATCTTTGAAACCACCATTAATTGTGTTCAGATTTGCTTGAATACCCATGTTGACTCATGTTGTGGTTTTAAATTATCTAGTCATGATTTCTGGTCTTCTTAATATATGAAAGCAGAACCATTCACCTGGGGTAAATGGAACGCACAACCAGTACTTTGTTGTTCCTGACCCACATTTGGTATTATGGACTTTGAACAACTTTTAAGTAGTATTGTTTGCTACTCTGTTGTTACAAACCATAACCCGTTGACTATTAGTAACCAACACAATAACTAACATTATCATTGCCACTAGTAATGCTTAACCATATAATTGATTTCCATTAGCTAACCAACCAGTCGCTGCTTAACCACTATTGTTGGTTGTTATTCCCTATTATTCACCATGATTGATAATGTTTTTCTATTGTTTATCTAACCACTATTGTTGGAACCCTTATAACTATAGGTTATTCTCCATGATTCCCTATTATTCACCATTGTAGTTCTATTGTTGGTGAATATATTATTCTATGATTACCTATTATTCCCCAGTATTCCCTATTATTCACCTTATAACTATACGTTTTTATCTAACCACCCTTATCAAAACCACATGTCTTTGGAACTCCCTGCAGAACCAGCTCCAGCCCCAGCGCCTGGGGTGTGTGTTTGGCCGCATGGCCACAGGCTGTGGCGCCAGGGGCCGTATCACCGTGGCGCTGCGCACCACGGGCGCGGCGGCCGGTGCG
>VSDK01018932.1:78539-104441 GCA_009767595.1 Symbiodinium kawagutii
CGACTCGGTGGGTGGCGGCCGGGCCACGCGATACATGGAGCTGGATTGGGATCCAGTGCCTGCGCCGGTGCCAGGCCTTAGATGATGGTCTTGACATGTCTTGACCACAGTCATTAGATGGCCTTAATTAGTGGGGTGTACTGATACGTGTTGGGCAAACTGTAACACGTTGTGTTGATCTCCACGTTTTGATCGTTTTTTGCAATTTGTTATTTCGGTTAGCAAAACATGGCACCAAAACAGAGGAGTCCATGGCAAAAGCCTGTGAACCGAGGATCGGAGACCCTACGGCTGGAAAAAAACAAGCGTTGGAGATTCTACAGGTGGGGCCTCCTGTTATCACGCTAGTTACCACCACTAAGCTCTACCAGTACTTGCCATCACTGAGCTCTACAAGGAGGTGCCCCTTACTTCAAAGGTGCTTCCACAGTCATGTAACAGGCTACCTATATGGTAGTTTCTCAAAATAGGGGTACCCCAAAGTTATGGTTGGTTTATTGCTACAAATTAAAATTCAGTAGCTAAAACAAATAGATAGGTAAAAACAAATGATTGAGAAACATCCATAATCACCATCGGCCTCGTAGCCACCAGAACGTTCTAAACCAACAGCCATGGCGGAACAAGACCGCTGCTTGTCCCGCCAGCGCTCACACTGGGCCTGGAGTTATGAAGCTTCCCGCCACGGCCGGCACCGCAGGACGGGCCTGAGAACACCGAGGAGTTCGTTACGGTGCTTAGAGGTTCGTTGAGTGATGATGTCGTGGCTCAGGAGTGGTTGATAGTTCAGAGATGATGATTCATGCTTACATAGTGATTAAATGTGATTATTATAGATGATTGTTTGATAGATGCTTGATAGTTAATGGGTTGATAGTTGATTAATATTGATGCTCATCAAGACTACAGTGATGAATGCTTGATTCACAATTCATCAACGGGTCTTGGCTAACATTGTGAATGCATAGTTGATTCATGATTGATGAACAGTTTATGAATGATCGATTGCTTTATATAATGTTGTTGATGATTTGATGAGCAGTCCGTTGATGGGATGGGTTACTTCAGCAACGATCGGCCTAAGCGTATCTGGATCAAACTATTAACCATCATTGGCTGATGATTTCACCACCATTCATGTAACAAGGTCCAAACAGTTGTTGGATGTTACTGTGAATGGTGGCTTCACCATGCGTGTGTTTTTCATTTTGGACGACTATCATCACCACTATTAACCAACCATTCACCAATAATTTCACTGACTAAACACGATTGGCCAACATAACAAACTACTAAACCCCTATTATCTACTGTATTGTTGATCACCCCTGTTAACCACTATTCTCAACCACTATTATCAGCCATGATCCCACGTAACAAACCATGACTTTACCACCGTCATTGCAACTAGGCCGTACTAGGCTGTCCGAGATCCCGGCCACGGCTGCACCAGAGCCCAAATTCAGACCTCGGATTCGAGAAAAAAGGGCGGTTTCTTTGATGGTTGCACCGGTTACTGATGATTGATGCTGGTTAAGGATGGCTCTTTGATTCTGAACATTGAAGTTACTGGTGGTTGAATGAATGATGGTTCATCATGGTCTATAATGGTGAATTTTAGTAAATGATGGTTGATGAGGGAAAAGGATGGTTGATGATGGCTACTGAGTGCTAATGATGGTTGACGATGGCTACTAATGCTACTATGGTTAATACTCATATTGAGGATGGTGAATTCGGTGGTTAATCACGACTAGTTGACCGTGAATGAAAGGCCGATGAAGCCGATGGTATGATGTGATATGTGTATGTACATATATCATATACATCTATATATGATGTACATATATGTATGATGGTATGTAAATGGCAGACCATATACATACTTGTGTTCAAACATGTTTATGCATATGTGATTGATCATGGTTGTTTAGCAACCAATCAACACTTTTACCGATTCTCGACTATATATCGACTATCCAGCTGGGAGTTTCTGAAAATAGGGAACCCCAAAGCTATGGTTGGTTCATCCATTTTTCCATTCTCTGGCCAAAAGTTGGCTGGTTCGTCACTGCAAAAACGGATATTCATGGATGGTTTTGGGGAGAAACCACCATACTGACAGACCATGCAACCGCTTGCTGCGACCTGCACCCAAGATCGACCAGCGCTTTTTTTCCACCGGCAGTCCCGAACGCGGCAGTCGCCGCGTTTCTCTGGAGGAGCTGGAGGTACTGGAGCTGGCACTCTGCAGACCTGTGCTATAACCGTGGGATGATCCAACCTGGGTAGTGAATTGTAACTACTGGTGATGTAACTACTGGGGATGTAACTAGTTGTTGTGATGTAACTAGTTACATCCATTGTGAATTGTGACTAGTTATCCTTGATAGTAACTGGGGATGTAACTACTTATCCTTGTGATGTAACTATCCATTGGGGAATAGTCATATTGATCCTGTGTGCTACCTTGGTACTATCCTTATATTGGTACTGTAACTCTTAATAACTAGGATAGCAACTAGTTATCCTTGTAGCTTCTATAGGTGCCCGGTTGCCCGGTGCCACTTACACAGTGGTACCCCCCACAAAAAACACTCACAAACTTAGGTTGGTTCATTAGGGAAGTACGAGGGTATAGAAAATGTAGCCATATGGTGGTTTCTCAAAATAGGGGTGCCCACAAATGGTTGGTTTATTACTATAAATGTTTAATAGAGAATGATTTGGGGGGTCCCCTACTTTGAGAAACCACCATATAGATGGCTTATAAACCAACCCAACTGTTCACCAGGGGGGTACCACTCTGTAAGTGATGAATGACTACAGGGTTGAAAGAAGGAAGAACCAATGGGGAGATGTAGGGTCGAAATAACCAACCATCAACGGGAAATGGACTAACATTAATTAGGATTGAAATAGTCAACAAGCAACAGGAAATACAAAGTATAATGACGGTTGATCATTACGTATCGATGGTGAATAAATAATTAGTGGCAAATCATTGCTCAGATGATGACTAATTGATGGTGCATGAAAGGGAAATTAACGACTCAACAATTTGTGAATTGATGGTGAGTGAATTGTTCTTTGATTCCCAACTTGCTTTACTGTAGTCAATTTCTGGTTAGTGGCTACATAATATATCGAAACCAATGCGCACATTTGGTGAACAATAACAATAAACAAATCTTTGAATCATGATAATTGTTGTTGAAAAAATGCTTCTGGTGATCAAGTGATGGCTAGCGAAGAATGGGGATGGCTGATAAGGCTGGTTGTTGAAGTGACTGATTACAAGTGGCTAATTGATGACGTATAACAAACAACAGTGGCCAGCAATGAGGGATATCAATGATCAATGAAATGGTTTTTGTCCATAAAGTATGTACCCCCACGGCTGGTTGGTCGTACGATTTGTAATGATCATTATTGGTTGGTTAGGGGGTACCACCATGGCTAGGGACAAACCCATATTGGGCAGTTCCCATAGTTGGGAGACTGGTGATCCAATCCAAATGATTGGAAACATTTTGGGTATATAAAGCATTTTCGGACACATCAAAGATTGGAACGAGTACAAACAACAGAATGAAATCACATCCACATATAGCCGCTTGGAAAAAAAACACTATGCTGGGAAAGCAGTGCACAAATAGTATATTGCAACGCTTTTGTTGAACAAGAATAATCGGATTCGATAATTGTAGTGTGGAATCATCGCAGAAATCGTAGACGGAGAGGCTATAAACTCATATTGGATAAATGTTGAGTCAAAATAGAGGTCCCCCCCTTATCATCCTGCATTAAGCTTTTGTACTGGTAGAACAACCATAGCTTGGGGGTACCCCGATGGCTCAAGAAACCACCACATGAATAGTTGCGTCAAAATATCAATCCAAACCCACCAAACAAACATGATTCAATGGTTTCCGAGCAATTTCAGCACTCCTGCATCGCCGCTCAACAATTAATTGGGTTAGAAGCTGCCAATCAACCAATACCACGAATCAACCATTAACAAACCAGTTCTTCAGCACCAACGGTCGGTCATCATGGTTTATGGGGGTTGACAATGGTTAAAAAGGCATCATTGGTGGTTGTTTGACAATGCTGTTGATATAGTACTTGATAATGGAAAAACCAACCAGCTTATGATGATTATCAATCATGATTACAATTTGTCCCTATTGTAAGTGATGATTAATCATGATTATCAATTATTAAGTAGCCATTACTAACCACTATCAACCACTCTTTGACCATGGCTTATGACCATCTATTCCCCATCTTTGACTACAAATCATTGACCAACCACCATCCCTTGAGTCACCATGACTTCATCCTTGATAGGTGAAAATAAACATCTTCAGTAATTACCCATAATCATTAGTGAGTACCCCTGAATCAAAACATCAATCTGACCATTGGTTCCATACTCAAAGAATAAATCAAACCATATCAAATTTCGCAACTCATCAACCACGACAGCAACTCAAACTATGACCCAACGGATCTACCATGCGAATGGAACCCACGGATCTAACCAGGGAGGTACGGCTGGATGTGCACCCCCACTTCGTGGTCACCATGGTTTCCAGGGGTTACTTTAGCTACCAGGGCGCAACTAACAATGGTGAACTAAGCCACCTTATCGGGCTTATAACAAACAATGGCATTTAGTTATAGGGCTTAGAATCGGTAGCTGAAGTAGCCCCTGGAAACCATGGTTTGTTATAAGTTATAAGCCCCTTGTTATTAGCTTATAACCCCTTGGTAGCTTATAGCCCCCTAGAAACCTATAACAATGGTTATGTGCGGCATCCAGCTGTACCACTCCCCAGATCCACCCGAACGCCCCCGGGGGGGCACCTCCCAGGAGCGTCGTCCAGCGCCAGCTCCGCGGCCGGCCGCGACGGCCCACGGCGCCGACGGCGCAGCGCGAGCTCTTCAGGCGCTTCCGAGCCATGTGAAACTTCAGGCGGGCGCAGCGATGCATGCGCCGGTCCTGGAGAACTTGGGGAAGCTGGTGGGTGAAGCTGGTGAATTAGCTGGTGAAGCTAGTCAATTAGCTGGTTAAGCGAGTGGATTTCTGGTTGATTAGCTGGGTAATTAGCCGATTAATTGGCTGGTTGGCCGATTAAGGTGGTGAAGTGGCTGGTTAATTAGCCGATTAGCAAGTTTGATGATCAATTTGCTGGTGAATTAGTTTTATAGTTCTGGTTAAGAATGGTCAATTAGCCGGTGAATTGGCTGGTTAATTTGCCAGTTAGCTTGCCAATCGTTATGTGGATAATGCTCGACCTTTGGTTCTGGTTCATGACTGAAGCAATAATGATCAATAGTCATTGATTAATGGTCAATAACTAATCAATGGCAAGTCAGGTCTCAATAATCCCAAGTTGATGGAATGTTTTTCACAACCCAACAGCGAAGGACTAGTCAAGGGTCGTTGATGGAATGTGGACAGCCAGGGGTGAAGGGTATTGACCAGTCACTTCTCACCAGGTTATTCAAGCTTTCACCAGGTAGTGACTACTCAGCAGGCTGGAAAAGGAGAATGGTATTGACCCTGAGCCAACCATAATGATGATCTTTCATCCTCAATTGTCAAACAACTAGTGAATACTGAATGGACAATAATGACGACTATCCATTGTTCATAGTAATGATTGTTAGTCTTGATGATGGGTAATTGCGAATTGCTATTGGATCATGAGCATTGCCGTTGAGAAATATCAAATCAGGATCCACTCATGACCAAAAGTACGGATTATCCAAACAATGATTATTCGGCTGTGGGTCAAAACCCCGTACCCCTGGTTCCCCCCTCATCAACCATTGTTTTCCTTATAGTTTTGGTGGTTATTGTCCCACTAGTATTGGTTGCTTAATTTTGACCCATAGCCATTTAGAACAATGGTTGGCAACAATCATCATTACAACTACCCATCATTACCAAACATTCTAAGGGTATTCACTACCCGTGAATAGTGCCGAGGAATGACAAACACAATAACAAATGATGTGGATTCATGATGGCTCGTGATGATCATTGTTCACCATTATTGTTTCTGTCCAATGTCATTCTTTTCTTATTGGTCATTCATTAAAATCTTGGTCGGGAACAAAGACTAAAAAAGTAATTTACAATGATTGATAGTTAAACAAATTACTGTAAATTTGTTTGACTGCTATAGTTGGTATGAGGAATAGCAAACAACAACACGACAGCAATAAGGAATGAAAGAATCAACATAGGATTTAAGTAATCAATAATCACTAATTATAGAACATATGATAAAGCAAATCGGAATATTGTTTCAGCCTCATGATTAATCTTTACACATGATTGTCTAAAGGCGGCTTATCAATACAACAAACAAATAATAGTTGATTTCCTACAGTTTCAGAGTGGGGATGGTGGTCAAGAATCATGAACCATACTGGATGATGACGGTTGGCTGATAAGCAACCACAGGTGATATCTATATGTAGTTTTGATCGATCTATATGTTCTGATGCCGATATCTGATGCTATTTTTGACGTGTACAACCAGTGTGCAACCTATATATCTGACCCAGTTCCTCATGGAAAACCCCAAGGAACCTTCCCATTTCACAATATACGTATACTGGTTGGTGGTATTAGGCCGATTGAAACATATAAATCAACCAACCATTTGTTCATAATAACAAAGGAGAATAAGAAATGGCTGTGGGTCAAAACCCTGTACCCCTGGTTCCCCTATCATTAACCATTGTTTCCCCTAGTATGGTTGGTTATTATCCCCTATTGTTGGTTGGTTAACTGCTTGACCCATAGCCAAATGTCAACCAACCAGTTTACATTCTCAAGAAGGCCGGCCCAGTCACAACTGGGCCTGGTTCTAACAGTTTAACGCGTCCAAATCACTCAAAAGCTACCAGCGCCAAGGGGATGATAGGATTACCAGGGCGCCCCCAAAAGGGCTGATAGTCACCGGGGCGGCAGGACGAGGGCATCGGCCCGCTTCCCAGGAAGCGACCCTTGGTGGACCCTTGATGACGATTATTTTCAGGGAGGCCGATGCTGTGGATAAGTTGATGGCATAGCAATTCAGCCTCATCTAATATTTAATCCAAACAATTAGGTGACTACATATGTTTTGATCAAAAACTAGCAAATAGAAGAAGATCCACTCTTTCCGGTACTCGTCTGTCAATGAGAAACTGGGGAATCATCTGGATTTTTCATGGGGCAACCATAGTTCTATTGAAAACAAAACATGGTTAACCCGGTGTAATATCATTGACTGTTCCTTAGATCTCTAATTTGCAGGGGAATACCTAGTAATTATGATTCATTTTATGGTTGACCCAAATGGTCAGAACAAATATTGTCACGCAAACAATATGAAAACACATGTCACAAAAAAAACATATTGTAGCCTATAGGAACAATGATAATGATGATAACCCTAATGAACTAGTAATAATCAATAATGATAATCATACCCAAAATACAAAATTACTATTGAATAGAAATATAATATCTAATTGATATGTTCACTAAAATTGTTGGTTAAGAATGGGTATTTCATCATTAATCATCCTTTATCAACCATTTGCAGCAATAAACTCAACCCCCGTGTTTTGGGGTTCCCGATGACTTGAGAACCCCCTCGTTTGACTATTCAAAATATACATATTCAATTGATTAATTATTTTGATCATTACTACAAATGGTTGAAGAAAGGCATTGTTGATTCGCTGAACACCACTATCGGAGAAATGACACCTGATAACAACTTATCATTACGATCTTATTTTATTTCTGTTGAACAACACGACTTCTTGATTCTATTCAATCCTATATCAAGTAATTGTCATCAATATCAAGTAATCAATTACTAAGTTAAGTAATTGACCATTGTTATTCCTTAAGCAACCATAAAAAACTAACTGGTTGGTGGTCTCCACCCCTATGAAAGATATTAGCCCACCAACCAATTTAGATGGTTTCATTTAGCAACTACTCAGATTCATTAAGCATACTAGTAATTGATTGTTGTTTTTAATCAAGCCGTGCTAATGATCAGATCCTTGTTGAAGAAACAACCAACTGATTGTTGCTTGCGTCACGACTGCCGCACTTCCAGGCCGCAGTCCTTTTGCTTTTCCAGTTTTCGTTGCCAAATCTGGCCACAAGAGGTGAAATCCACCGGCAAATCCACATGAAACCAAGTTTGACCGTACATAGCTGATAATTTACCAAGAAGTTACGGGGGTATGAGTCAATGGGTAGATATGTAAACGAGTAAAAACACAAAAATCAAATACAGAAATATGTATAAATATAAATATAAATATATATATATATATGTAAATATTGAAATCTAAATACATGCATACATAAGTACATACATACATACATATATATATATATATAGAGATATTGAAATATGTTTATATATAAAATGTTTACATATCTTTTTATTCATTGATGAATATACACATATAAACATTTGAATATATAACAATAAATATGAATATATGTATATATACATACATATTTCAATATGTATATTTACAATAAATAGCTGGTTGGATCCAACGATATTGTGGCAAATTTAACCCTGTCTGGCAAATAATGTCAGATTTAATCAGAAAAAACTGGCCATGAACCGTTTCTGGCGGATATGATATATGGTTAAACACTGGTCAAACAATGGCGCAATATGGCATATATGGCAACACATGGCACAATTAACCCATAGATTGACCATATATAGCTGGTGTTCTACGATCAAATATTGGCAGGTTGTGGATCTACGGATCCACCATTAGCATATAGAGATCCATTGGTGGACAAAGATCGGTGGAGGGTTCCCATGGGGTGTCACTGTGAGTGGAAAATACACAAGCCGATGGCATCCCGTAGAAAGGCATGGTTTCTTGATATGGCTGGGGGGGGGGGCTGATATGGCTGTGGGTCACTTCACCCTGTACCCCAGGTTCACTGACTATTCAAATTTGTTTTCACTATTGTTGTTAGAAATTATCCGCTAGTGTTGCTGCTTAATATTGACCCATACCCAAATAGTATATTACTTGGTGGCTTATAGATCCCTTGCTAAAAATATATTTTTAGTGGTTCTATGGTAAATCAATCATATCCCAAAAACACTAAAAACCTAAGAATTCGTGGGTATAAGCCATCCAGATTAGATCTCAAATTTACATGCATCAGCTGTCTTGCCCATTGAATTCCGGGCAACTGCCAGGTCAGCAAAGGTCAATCCCTTGACACTTACATGCTGACCCATTGAGGTTGACAGTGATCAATCACTAACATTTAAGCTGAACCAGTTCTCCTGAGAAAAACAAATAGTTGTTAAGAAGAAATTATTACACCAACCTGCCAAGAGCTGTTATCTACCTGCTTTTCGGGACTCCAAACAGCTACAATTAACTAACTCTCTGTTAGCTTATTCCAAGCCAAAAGGATAACAGCGGCCACTCCTGTTGAGCTACCATTGTCAATGGTAGCTGTTAGTTGCTAGCATACAACAGAACCACTGGTAGCTGAGAACAACTAAACTAAAGTTGTTAGCTACTGATACCTGGTAACCTGGTAGCTACTTCGTGCTCCAAGAGCTCTCCCCAGGACCCACAAAGACTTTCAGGTTTCGGATCACGGTACCAAGGACCGACCCCTTCTTGGCCCACCTTGAAAAACCTGAGACCCCGTTAGGGTGGCAAACAATGTATCTAAATAATTTGGGTATCAAAGAAGACTTGAAAATGGAAAACATGTGGAAACCACCCAAAAAAGAATTTGTGTTTAAATCAACTATCAACAAAGTGAATGACATTGAACACCATCGTCTGTCCGTGACCGTTGTCTGATTGGTGGTTGAACCGTCCCTGTTCAAAATATGCTTGTCAACCGACCATTTCTTAGTAATTACATTGGGGAAAAGAAGCAACATGTCAATCAAACCACCAACCAGTTGTAAACCAAACATTGTCCAACTAGCAAGTAATGACCTATATCTCAAAGCGGAGCCCAACCATAAATGGGGTTGGTGGCGGCTCCTAGGGGCCACTCCTGGCCCCCCCCAAAAGAATAGCACTTGACACTTTGGCTGCCAATCGCTCCCCGCAAACAAGCAGCCAACCAAGCAAATATCAAGTATCCACATTTCAGCTGATACTACATGTTTGTATTTGAGAATGAATAGCTGATAACAACCAGCACCAGCACCAACTATAAATTACTCTCTGGCGAATTCACCAGGCCGCCTGGAAAACCCACGATTTATAGCTGGTGTACCCCTTCCAACGGATGATTTTTGGCGCCACCAGGTTAGGGACCGCCAGGGTGAAACAGGGTGTAACGGGTGTCCCCCGGTATCCCCCAGGAGTCCCCGGCGTACCTTCAGCACTTCTCGCAACCTCACCATGGCCCTGCTCGGAGCGACCGTACGCCGGTCCTCCTGCGGAGTTGAACTGCGATGCTGGGAAGGTAACAACGAATCATCGACGGGGAAGCATCACCGAACGTTGCTGAATAGTGGTGATCTGTAGCAGTGATATTGATTAATCCTATTTCTGATCAACAATCATCGGTTAGATGCTGCTCCGAGACGTTTGTTTATGTCCCTTGTGTTTCTCAATTTCATGCACCAAATGCAAGTGAACGTTAACATGATCCCCCCACCCCAGCCCAACCCTGCCGTGACGTAGCATCAACTTCATGGAACAAGTGCAAATGAACGTGAACATGACCCCACACCCCCAACTACATCGTGACAAAATAAAGAAAATCTGAGAATGGGGAAAAACCTACACGTCCGGCTGTGGAACGGGATCCAAATACCAGTTATCGTAAGTGTGACTGTAATTGAATGGCCCTGATAGCAACTGGTTTAGCAACTAATCATCAATTTCATTGCAAATTGCATGCATTAATGCCTAATAGTAGGGCCAGTGATTACCTATTAATCACTATTGATGAGGAATTATGTGAATTCGTCAGTTTTGAATCTTAGTTGTCATTTTGAAACCTCAAAGGTTAACTATCATGATGCTTAACTACTAGTAGATTTCTGCTTTGATAGTCTCTATTATCAATTTGTAGTTCGTATTCACTGATGGCACGTGGTGGCTACTATAAATAGTCTTAAATAATGTTAAATAGCAAATCGATTATTCATCATTGGCAATCCTACTATCAATATTTTATGATGACTACCTAATAGTCGTTGATGGATAGTTGATGATTGATGGTCAATGATTATCAATTGATGATGAATCAATTGATAATCATTGACCATCAATCATCAACTATCCATCAGATGAATAGTTGATGTTTCATATTTGATGGTTACTGATCGCTATTTCATGCTTGCCGATGCTCTTGTTCAAAGCTGACTGATGGTTCATAATCAGCAACATTGGAATGTACTTGTCAATTGATAGGTGATGTTGGTTATTCTCTGGTAAAGTCACTTGGAAACGAACAAAAAATCTCTTAACCAGTTGAACCAGCATCATGGCTAACACTAGCTGATTGGGGTTCATAGTGAGGTTAACGGTAGTTGTGCTAAACCATGGCTGATGATGGATCATACAAATTAACGACTGGTTTTTCAGGCCAATGATGACAATGGTCAATATCAATAATGATGATGATGGTCACTTGATGAGAATTCACAACCACGACTGTTATTCGATCGGCACTTACAAGGACAACTGTCAACTGTGGTCAAATGGCTTTCTCCAACAACAGCAACAATTATTATTACTACTACTACTACTACTAATACTACTACTGCTAATATTACTATTACTACTACTACTACTACTACTACTACTACTACTACTACTACTACTAGCTGCTACTACTACTACTGCTACTAGTACTACTTCTACTACTACTACTACTTCTACTACTACTACTACTACTGCTACTACGACGACGATTCCGACGATCATAAATTTCTCCCACTACCTGACCCTGCGAACAACCGCCCTCTGGCTCCTCTCTCACCCAGGGGTTGCTCTCATCCAGCATTCCAGCATTCGGTCGAAGGTCGATATCTTGCAGACATTGTCAAATCTCAGAAATCAATTGAATCCTTCTAACCTGGTACGTGGATCTGGAATTCTCCTCAAGGACTAGCTCCCTCAAGGTCGTGTTGGCATGAGGTCTGCACATGCCAGCTTCCGCCAACCGATCTGACAAACCGCCGAGTCACTTTTCACCATGGAGTGCACGTCACTCCCGAACAAGGCTCTCGGGATATTCCACGGCTTTCCACTCTGCTGGAATTGAAGTTCCCACAACAGCTTATCGTCCAAACATGGGCCTGGAGAGATATCCTGAGGACCAACTCTGGCCACCACCTTCTCCAGATTCACGTCCAATGCGGCGTGAAGAGCCATGGGTCGGGCCCAAAAAGAACTAATCATCAAATAATCATCAATCTAATCATCAATTCACGGCTAGTCATCGGCCAATCAACCATCAATTTAATCATCAAATAAAACAACCAATTCACCCTTACTCACCAGCTTCTCAGTCATTGTCAAACATCCATGCTCATCGCGACCAACCAATTCGTAGACTGACAAAACAACAAATTCACCATTATATACCCTTTCAAATTCCATACAGGGGGCTGAGCGCCCTCATTTTATAGGTATAAAACAAGGGCCCGTGGGCAAAATGGTGAAAAAATCATACCATTATTCAATACAGCATTTGGTTCGCACAATCCTGGTAAGTAGCTCCTGGCCTTCCCCAACCAAGCAATTTTCACCGTTCTGAGCCAGCTGGTTGAACAAGCCCCAGTTGGTTTCTACCAGCTTGTTGTAACTTGGGTTGGCTACCAGCCCCTGATTTCATGGCCTGGAAGCATAGGGAATGATGAACCACCAAACTGTCACAATCAATTCAACAGCTTAAGAACCAGGATTGAACATCAAATACCAAGCTGATAATCAACAAAAATAAAATTAACCACTAATGACCAACAATTGATCATCGAATTAGCAAAGCAATTGACCATCACATGATATCATCAACCACTATTTGAACCTCAAATTACCAGCAATTAGCCAGAAATTCACCATTGATTAATCAGATTGTAAACCATCATGATCCATTGTATTTCCCTTTGATGTTTGCTCATCCTATAATTATTTATCCCCTATTATCACCACCATTATCACTACATTTTCCATCACGAACCCCCTATCAACCCCAAACCGTTATTGGGATCCTACTATCAACCATTGTTTAACCATTATTAAGCATTTTGAGCCCTTATCATTTGGTTGACCATTGTGATTGTTGGTTCTGACCCCTGTTGTTAACCATTAGTAACATTGCTTATCATTATCATTCATTATTAACCAGGACCATGATTAACCATTATTAACATGGTGAAATCTACAACTATTATAGTTAACCATTATCAAAAATTCGTATAAGGGACAACTATGATTCCCCTTTTATCTATTATAATAATTAACTATTGACAATGACTCCCCCTATTGTTAATGATTACAGTATTAACCTTTAGTTATCATAATTGTCCGGTTGTTAATAATCATTAACAATAGGGGAGTTAAAAAAATCTGGTGAAAACTATTATAATCTCTATGATAGTAATTAACCAGATGATAACCTATCTATGTGCGATGTTATCAACCATTATCTGGTTATTAACCTATTATCTGGTTGTTATCCCCTATCGTTCACCACGTCATCATCCGTGGCCCGGCGCTCTCCTGGGTCATGCAAATCTGTTCCCAGCTGCGAAGCTGTCGAGCACGGCCCTCCTGTCACCAACGTGACCAGTTGGCTCAATGGTTTTGGTGCGAAAGAACTGAATGGTGGGTTAATGATTGGTCTATTTGGTTAGTGACATGATTGGTTATGATTGGTTATTTGATGATTTGGTTAAGATTATTTTCACAAAAATGTTAATGATTGGATAGTAATATTTGTTTGTTTGGTTAAAGACATGTTGGTTTATCATATTCCACCGAATGGATGGTTAATGATTGGTGAATAAAACTGACCAATAGCAATTAGTGCAATAATAATCAATGTTGGTTTACTGATTGGTGAATTCTTGGTTAAAAATCAATTGATCAATTTTTGTCCTCAGTGGTTGGTTCTTGATTGGTTGGTAATGCACATGATTGTTTACGATGCAAACGGATCAAACCCCATGTGTTTTGCTTGTTGGTGGCTGTTTTGCTGTGAAAACAAAAAGTGGTAGTGTGATTAAGGAACATTGACAATCAAAGGATTGGTGGTTAATCGAGCGTACTGGTACTACTGGAGTGCTATTGTCATCTTGTTTGGTGCGGAAAGAAAACATATGTTTTGCTGGTTGGTAGTGATAAGCCGTGCTTACGAATCTTGGTGTATGATGGTTAGCCAAAAATGATTCAGAATGATCATTAACAAGTTGGTGGTTGGTTGCGCCAGGTTACCTGATGGTTAAAAATGGTTCTGTACAATGGAGGTTGACTCGATAATTACTGTTAGAAACCCTCAGTAGTGATGGTAAGCGGCAGAGTAAGCCATGGCTAATGATTAGTTAACAACTGATTACCATCAATTACTACAATGGTTGATAAGCATCATTACTTGTTGATGTTTCAACCCCGGATAAAATGCGCAAGTCAATCAACCATTCCAACTACAGGAAGAATGTTCAAAACCACCAGCCGGTAGTGGTAACGTATGTTGTTTTTGTTTAATAATGGTTCATGAGAGGTAGCAATTACTGCATTGGTGGTTAATCATACTAACTTAGTGGTGAACAGTGATCATTGATCGTTGATATCATACATCATGAACATCTAAAATTATAGTGCTTCATAATATGAATACTCCGTTGCATTTTGGAGGTGGTAGCTACAATAGTCATCAAGAACCGTTGTCAGTGGTTGATTGATGACTAATTTGGTCAATACCCGGTCATGATGACCAATCATGGTTGATGACGTACTAGTGGCTAATACTTCTCAATGACAGTTTAAGAAGTGAATATGTTGCATAATTGCTCATGATGATCGTTCTTGTAAATTGTGGCGAATAGGAGTAATCCCCTGAACCTAAACCCTAACCCAAACTCACCTTAACATTATCATCTAACCATCATTCACCAATATCTGACGATCAACCATAGAGAAAAAAAAATCTTTACCATGATTAATCATAGAATCTTCATCATTAAGCATCATCACCCAAAAAACATAAAAAAAAAAAACATTAGCCATTAATAACTATAGATTAAACATCAATCATTTATCACGCCCAGCCACTGTCATGAACCCTCATGAACCAGTTAAGCATTAATAAGCAATAAGCTGGCCAGTATTGCTATTCTGGTCTAACAAAAATTGATAATGATATATATTTTAAATAATATATAACAGCCATTGTGGTTGCTTTTTAACATAGGGGTACCCCAAGCTATATTTGGCTATTGGTATGAATGATTCCTAAAGGATGGTGACTGGGGGACCCCTATTTTCAGAAACAGCCATACACTTGATACCCCCGAATCATGATCTAGGTTACAACTGAGGTTGCTGCTATCTGTGGTGGATATTTTATGGGTGGCTAGCAGTAATCTAATATCTTGGTGGCTTGTAGATCCCTTGCTAAAAAAATAGTTTTTAGTGGCTCTGTGGAAATCAATCACATCACACGACAGCATAAAAACCTAAGGTAGAAGGTGTAAGCCAGCCAGCTTAGTGACAACCATTCTTCACCATTAGCCATTCTTAGCCATTAGAAACCAGTACATCAAGGAATACTTATTTTACTATTCATATAACAACCATTCACATAATTGCCAAAATTTACCACTATTAGCCATTATCAATTAACCACCATTGTCAATAATGATGAACCGCTAGTATCACAGTAACCATCATTCATTAGAAACCAGTAAGTATACTAACCGTTATCAACCCTTATTAACCATCATTGACTATTAACCATAGATTGCTGTAACCACCATCATTATTCACCAGAAACCATCATTAACCTTAAAAAGTTTTCGGCCTTCAGAAAAGGCGGGCCGCACTGCGGGCTGGCAGATGTTCGCCGCACACCTTTCGGAATGATGGTGACCAAGGGCATCACCTCCACCGTCACCTCTTCGTCCATGAAAGCCAGATTGACCACTACTAACCACCATAGATGCACCATAGATTAACCATCACTAACCACTAACCTCATTTTCACCAGCAGCGAGCGTCATAACTGGTCTCCTGGTTGGAGCGATAGATGCGCTGGGCCTTGGAAACCACAGTTCGATCTTTGCAAACGGTCGAGTAGGCCCTGCGCATGGCCGGCGAGGACCCGTTCTCGGATGGAGGATCCGTTACGATGGTTCCATGGATGGTTGGGTAGTGGATGGCTGTTTGATGGTTACATGCTGATTAAATGATGATTAATGAATGATTAAATGATGATTAGTTAATGATGATTAATTAATGATGGTTGGTGAATGATGGTCATTGATGCTTAGTGCTATTTCTGGGGGTAATGGTTTATACTGTTGGTTACTGATGCTCACAAATGGTTCGAAAGAGTTGAGATTAGGAGATTTAAATGCCAACCACCCTGACAGTGTCAACAGCCATTCAGCCATTCGTCAATGGCTGAGTGATGATTCGTAGTGGCATAATAGTGGTTGACAATGATGCATAATGACCCGTAACAGAATGTGGAGATGTCGCAACCAAGAACCAAAAACGACCAAAGGGAAAACACAAATGATGATCATGATCCAACAAAAGTTGATTGTCAATCATGCTTCAGTCAGCAACCGCAAGCAAAGCCTACTGATGGTTGATAATGGATGGCAAATCATCAGTAACAAACAAACCCAGCGATCAAACAAACCCAGGTGACCTGTGTTTAGCCATCAGTCTCCATTGTTGACATCAAGGAACCTGTGTCCAACTAGCAGCCTGCGGCATTCACATCTGCCAGCGTTATTCATCATCGGTTGTTTCTAAGGGTCGACATCAGGGGATGATCATGGCCACAACTCGCCACAACCACCCTACTCCTTACAGTGTGAAGTATGCCCTTACAACCCGCTGACATTCTGCAAGCGGGCAAACAGCTCAGGGGTTATCAATCACAAGTATGCTCCATTCACCAGTTTATTCAGCATCGCAATGCATTCTTAAACTGCCATTTGGGTCAGTCAAGCGTGATCAACAATGGTTCAGAGAATTTAATAATGGTTAGAAACGACATGAAACGACTAATAGTACATACAGTACACTTAATCACCTATTATTGGGCATCATTGACCATTATAATCCGCTGTTCTACCCAAGCAAAGTCTCATCCAGGTATTGGCGCCTCAGGAATTCCTTCCACTTCTTCCTTGGTGCGAGCGCAGCTGGCGGTGCGGGTGATGGGTCGCGGTGATGAGTTGAGCCATTTGGGTATGTGCCAAGGCTAACCAATGGGACCCATCCTAAAAAAATATCATTTTACGAATGGAAACCATGGGTTGACTGGGGGTGCAATTTTGTTGGGCACATATCCATATAAGAAAATAGCATCCCATTCCGGGCAATGCATGGTTCATCCCCGTGCAATAATTTGCATCCCCGAAATAGTTTTGATCCATGTCTCAATGGATATCTCCGGTTTGATATACATGGATTGATTATCCTCAGTTCTCATCCCTATTGCAAAAAACATCAGAAACAAATCATTCATTATTCTACTCTAGGAAATCCAATTGTACCCCTATCAATAGCCCTTATGATCGATCCTTCTGAGTAATCCAGCTACACATCCCCCAGAGACTGATTTACAAAAACTGACCAACCCCGATCTAAGAACATCAAACTTGGCAGCTTATTCAGCCTGTGATTCATCCCCGTAAACCTAGGGTTGATGCTATGCGCAAGGCCGAGCTGGTTTAATCAAATCACCAGCTGATGGATGAATCAGCCAGCGTCTCAGTCATGCAGAATTGATTAAAGTCTTATGGTATTCATGCATCTAGTAAGAATATGTTCCATTCAAAGTGATCTAACACACTTACACTGATTCTTAGGTATTTACTCATCAGTATAAGTCAGTCTTTACTAAAGTCAGTCTGACGGTGAAACGTTTACACTCCAGTGATCTATTATAGCAATGAAATCACCATATTCTATATCATTTGGTGAGGGCCCTCCTGGGAGCTCCAACTGACTCCCCTTTGAAAGGGCTACAAGGATACCCCTGGCTCCTGGCCTCGCTCCCTCCCACCAGCCAGTATTTTATAAGGAACCCCGTTTGCCTAAATGCCGGATTTTCCCTTGCGAACTGTTCAATCACCAAACGGTATGGCCTACAGTTGATCCAACACATGATGGCCAACAACAGTCGATCAAACGATTGTGAACTGTTATCAAGTACTAATGTTAATCATCATTATTAACAATTTTTGTCAATCACAATTAAGTATGATTGACCATTCTCATCCACCATTAATGATTGTTAACCATTGTTTACCATTAGCATCCATTAGTAACCATTCTATACCATTATTAAGCAATATTAACCATTATCAACCACTATCACTCATTACAATCCATTATCAACCACTATTAAGCAATATTCATCATGACTAACCATTATCAACCACTATGAACCATCATCAACCATTAGTAGCCATCATTAACCATAATTAACCCTTATCAACCATCATCAACCCCTTACAATCCACTACAACCCCAGCCCTTTTTCAGCACGACGGTGTCGCCGAGCCGCTCTAAGTCCACCGGAGCTTGCTCTCCGACGCGTCCCTTCTCCAGGAAGGGTCCCAAACGAGACCTGCATCGAAGGCTCCGCTGCGCGGCCTTCGTTTTCGTGTGGGGCCGCGAGGTGGGAATCACCGGCCGTGCGGCAAATGTTTCACCAGGCTTTGGCAGTGCACAATGTTTCACCAGGCTTTTGTGACACTTCATCATGTAACTTAAAAGCCTGGTGAAACATCATCCCAGGTTTGATCACCAGACTTAACACCATCCAAAAATCACAGACCTGGGTAACTTAAAGCCATTTTCTGATGGTGTAAACACCCAGGTTTGTGATTTTTGGATGGTTGATCAGTTGAAAATGGTTCGATTTTAGGGTTCACGGCTTGGTGAACAGGTAGAGCTCCTCTGTTTTCAACGTTGGTAGACAATATGTTATTGTTCATTTTGGTAGCTTCATCTATTGTTAGTTCCCCATTCAATGTTGATGACTATACATGGATTGCTTATCCTCAACCCGCAGGCTCAAATACCCCTCCCATGAGCCCTAGTTACCCTATAGTCATCCTAGTGCAATCCTAGGTTTCCCTAGTTGTACCCTAGTAGAACCCTAGTTACGTCAGTCATAACTGGTTTCCCTAGTTATACCCTAGTAGAACCCTAGTTACAAGCCTACTTATGCCAGTACTTCACCAACCACTCAACCCCTGCCTCATCGAATCTAAGAGCTCCAAAGACTCCACATGTGGCATCTCTATCGTGCGCCTGGCCGTGACGACGCGGCACACGCAACGTTGAGATTGGCCAAGGTAGTGGATGAGCGTCGATGCATGATGAATGGTTGATGTTGTCCACGTGTTTTAGTCGATCTTAGTGACGATTGATGGTTGAGTAAGAGTTTATTGTATGTTTCTTAGTGTTTGATGAATGGTTTATGTTTGGTGGTTAACTACTGGTTAAGTACAGGTTTGTGTGCTACTGATACTGTTTAAGTAGTGGTTTGTGGTTAATCAACAGTTTGAAATTGGGCAGCAGTTTCAAGCCCAAAATGTGCAGAGGCTGAGATGGTTACACATCCTGGCTTGCAGGTGAGTTCTGATGGGTCGCTTATGATCATTTTGTTGTTGCTCAGCTTAGGGGGCCTTGCTTGATTATGGTATGATGAATATTGATTAATTGTCAAACCATGACCATAACTGCTTTCTTCCGCTGCAATTCCTGAAAATTTCTTACTGCTGGACAGGCACAAATCTTCAAATTTGTCAACAAAACATGCGCGGTTTTCACTTTGCGCACGTGATTTCGAATCGTTTCACAATACAATAGTTATACGGTTGGTGGTTCGGACCCCGTCATGAAAAATATACGCAAGTCAACCAACCACTTTTCCTCGGACTTTTCCCTCTGCTCCCCTCGTCACAGCCCCAGCGGAAAGTCAACCAACCATCTGTTAATCATTACATTTGGGAAAAAGCAAAATGCGAATCAAACCACCAACCAGTAGTTCTTTAACCCATATTGTTGCTTACAATCCCCTTTTGACCACTATAGTCCCCTATAAGAAATGTGATCAAACCACCAACCACTTATCTCTCCCATCTGCCTCCCATGAAGTGTTCACCCAGCGCGCAGCGCCGCTGTTTCACAACCTAACCAACCGTCGACGCCTGGATCCAAACCAGTAGTCATGCCGCAGGAGTAGCTGAAAAGATAGACCTTGACGTCACGAGCTTGTGAGGCACCATGAGGGTGGCTGGTGGTTGAATCAACCAGCGCAAGTTCATCAACCAACCAGGTGCTAATCAGGGTTAACAATGGTGGTTAAGAATGGTTGTAAGTTATGGCTAGTAGTCATTGATCAACCGAGCATGTTGCGATTATGTGTTGAAACAGAATTGTTGACTCTTCACGCATCCAACGTCCCAACGTGTTGATGATTCATTTGAAGATTTCACAATATGGGGGTATCGTATATGTGTTGATGCTTCACACCATCCAAAATGTCGATCATCCGTTCCGCAATAGGGAAGGGCGCTATTTGAAGATTTCCAACGCGGGCATCTGGGAGAAGGGATATCAACCATGTCACATATCAAGGCAGGACTCCATGTGCGGAGATATATTGCCCAAAAAGGTGCAAAATACACTGAAAATAGCACGCCAACAAACCTTAATCACATATCAACTGTTTGTTACTAATTAGCCACTAACCACTGTTAAAAATGGCTAATCACTTAGATAAGGTGCTTGCATTTGATTTATCCATGTCTATGCATAAATTGGTTGTGCCCTAAACCATACTTCGAAAATGTCCAGCCGTTCGGAAAGCATCAAGGATGGAAGGATCAACATGGGCCACCATCTCCACATGCGGGCCCCAAAGCATCGCTAGAGTCAAGTTGGGGGGGCACTCTCGGCAGTGGACAAGAACGTTACAAACATTGTCATGAGGAATGACAATGGGGCACTCATGGCAATGGACAAAAACGCTACAATTTCATGATAACATCCCCATTCAAATTCCATCGATTAAAAAAAAACGTGGGGACATTCACAGACATCATCATAGATGTGTGATGCCTTTGTGGATATTCCCAAGCTTGCTGATTCTTGTTGGCTATCCCTCAAAAATAACTTGTTTTCCGTTAAAATGGTACCCCCCAAAATGACAAACCAATGGAATCACCCCCTATTGTTGGCTATCATCCCCCCAAAAATAAATGGTCATAATCTTATAATTTACCCACATTTAACCAGCATAAACCCAGGATTTGTGAATCCGGGGTCAGCATTACCACGGATCTTTGGCAATGAACGGCCAAGATGTTCCCAGCCTAGGTCCGACACGGCGCGTCCCTGCTCCTCAGACACTGGGGCTTGGCGCCAGAGTCATCAGCTTCCAGCAATGATCAGTGACCAGTGACATGGCAAGGTGGGCCCCTAAGCAGCGTAGCAGCTACAAGCTATTACAAGTTGGTATGTAATGTCAGTCTTTCTCAGAAAAAGGGGGCCCAAAAAATATGTTTATTACAAAAAATGATGAATATTGGATGATTTGGGGCTATCGAAAATGTTGAGAAACCCCAACAAAAAAAGCAACTGCTGATCTCTAAGAGATCATCAACGACTCACAAGAATGAATCAACGTTGCCCTCTGATAAACTCAAACGGCTGGCTGGAAAATCCACAATTTTGGCAATGGAAATTCCGGGGAAATCATCCATTTAAGGTGGATGTTCCATGTCCATCTTAGTCTACCAAAATGTAAAAAGCACTAATTAACTATGTGTAAGAGTCATTGATCAAAACCGATCCTTTCTGGTTCCCTAGTTGCCGGGGAAACTTGGTTCATCCATATTTGGGATGGTTGCTTGGTTGATACATACTTTGCGATGGGGCAACTAACCACCAGCTATGTGGCTATGCTTGGGTGGCCAACCCACAGTTGCTAGGCATTCTTACTCTCAAAAAAATTCCCCAGGTTGACCAGCAACATCCGTGGCTAGAATCGCAACAGCCATGGCCATCAAACAATAGTGTTACCCAGGGGCCCGCGTTTCACTAGCTAAAAGTTGGTCTGCATCTAGGGCAGCTAGCGCTTATGTATTTTTATATATATATATATTTATTTATTTAAATTGATTTATGTAAATATATATATATATATATTTATTTATTTATTTGTTTAAATTTAAATATATATACATATATATAAAAATACCTGACCATATTATAAGCGAAGCAAAGCCATGAGAAAATGATTGGTGTAGCCTAACCATTGGTGAAGTTTAAGCTAAGTTATAGGCCTAACCATGGTTAGATAGTTTGTTATAGATACGTATAATATATAAATTTCAGTAAATTTGATTAGCTTCCCAACCAGCAAGGGCCCAGCCTGCAACTGTTAGCCATAGTAAATTGTCGCTAAAAGTTTAGCAAAATTTGGTCAATAATGATTAACCATGATGATTGACAGAGTCATTTTTTGTCCAGCGGTCATAATGATGATAATGATCAAGATTAGTACATACACAAGCAGGATGCATCAACATATTTCTGCACGTATCCGTATACTAAGCTTAGAAATAGTTTAGTTGGCACAGTTGATGCAAAAAGGCAAAGAGACTATAGTTTCTGAAGACTTATCAGAATAACGATGAAAAAAACATGAATAGGCAAAAAACAATCATGTAGCGGAGTGCATGTGTTCATTTTGTTTCTCGGTTCACCGTGATACTTATCAAAGTCAGCCAGCAATTTTAGGGTAAAGTAAAGTACCTCACAATATATGTATACATTTAAATAAATTGACTTGTTTATAGTAAACTGCCGGGCCGTAAGTTTAATTCACGCAAATCGAACCAACAATCATCGAGTAATCACATTGATGAAAGAACAAATCATAATCAGCTCCTCATGAGAATTCGTGGTATGATAAAGGGCCTCGACATTGATGGTATCCGGTCACCGAGTTTCATTTTGCAACTGGCTAGCTACTGAAAATTGAAATCCTTTATGGCTGGCCGACAATTAGTAAATGAAATATATAGCATACTTCGAGGGTCGTTGTTTCACAAGCAGCACCCAAGTATATTTGATTACTTCCACGTCAAGCCAATCATCAGCGACCAAGGTAAAAATGTATGTTCTCTCAGTTATTGACCATCGCATGGCCACGCCATTATTGACACAAAACGTACAATTAACCTTTATCAACCAAGGTCCCAATAACGGGTCGTCAATTAGTAACCATGTTTCATTCAACTTTTGATCCATTGAACATGAACTCATCCATTGTCAACCATGCATTCATCATCATTAACTACCATAAATTGCCCGTTGCTAACCATGAGTTAACCATCATGCTACAAGCATCATCAAGCATGAAGTAATAATCAACCACCAATTTACAATTAATCAACCACTGACCAACCCGGTGTGGTTTGTATATCCTTACTATCACTTGATAAAGCTTACTAACCAACCATTGACCATATCCATTAACCAACCAATCAACCCTTTGCCAACCATCTTTGACTAACCAAGCATCACATGTCAGCAATCACTACCCAACCAACACAACCAACTAACAAACCAAACACCCAACCAACCAAGTCCTGACCAACTCTTAACCAACCAACTCACCAACTCTCAACCCACCAGCCAATTCCCTAACCAACCAAGTCTTAATCAACTCTTCACCAACCAACCTACCAACAGATTGCCTATCCAACCTAACCAACCAACCTGAACCAACCAACCTAACCAACCAACCCAACCAACCCAACCCAACCAACCAACCGACCATCTCTTCACCAACCAACCCGCCACGTCCGAGCCCCGCCATTCCCACGCCGTGCCCCGCCGGTTCCCGTCCTCCGCCGAGGTCTTCAAGGCGTTCCAGAGCTGCGGCCCGTTGGTGCGATGGTAGGCGGAGCTGCGAGCCTTAACGGTGAGCTATGAAGGAAAGTGACCCAAAGTGGTTAATAGCAATGGTGTTTAATAGAGAATAATGTTTAATAGTGGTTAATAGAAATGATTCGTAGTGACAGGTTAATAAAGTAATGTTTAATAGAAATGATGAATAGTAATGTTTAGCGAGGAGTAGTGTTCAAACGTGTTTAATAATAATGTTTAATAATGTTTAAGGCTAAGGCATCATTAATAGTGACAGGTTAATTCAAATCAATAACTAGTGTTCAATAATGATCAAAAGTAGTTAAATGATAGTGATTAATAGTGGTTAAGGCCTGTAATGATCAATAACTAGTGGTTAAGAATGATGATAACTAGTGATGAGTAGTGGCTGATAGTGATCAAGAGTAGTTAATAGTGATTAATATGGTAGTCAATGTGATGAATAAAAATGATGAACAGTGACAGGTTAATACAAATCAATAGCTAGTGTTTAATAGTGATCAAGAATAATTAATTGATAGTGATTGAAATGGTAGTTAATAATGATTTAAAGTGATTTTGAAAATGATCAATGTGATTGATAGTTTTATTAATAGTGGTTATAAATGGGTCAACATAGTAAAAGTTATCATATTAAATGGTGACTTAATAGTGTTAATAACTGATGAATAAAATAACTAGCGAGAAATAGTGACCATGTCAAACTCATTGATATTTTTTTGATCAAGAGTAGTTGATAATGATTAATATGTTACTTCATGTGATTAATAATGTTTGATCCAACGTTTAATGGTCGACATTGATAGTGATTGATATAATCAAGAATGGTTGCTAGTGCTTCGTTAATAGTGACTGATAGTGAGTAATAATCTAATGATTGATAATGAAAATGGTGAGTGCTAGTGTTAAATAGTGATGAGTAGTGACTATAAGAGTGACTAATAGAGACCAAGAGTGATTAATTTTGAGCTAATAGTGATCAATTGTACTAAACTAAGGTAGAAACGAAGGTTAACTTGGCAACTTCATGATTAGTAGTACCTGATTATTAGAGCGAATAGTGATTTTAAGGTAGTTAACTACTAATCATTGACTCGTTAATTGGTAACCTAGTACTGCTAGGCAGACGCCTCACTTCAGACACCGTTTTCCGACTCATTTCAGACACCGACTCACTTCAGAGACCGAAGCGACTCACTTCAGACACCGACTGCCTGGGCTGGGGCATTGCTGTAACATGGATATCAAATCTCCCACCCCCTCTGGCCTCTGCATGCACTACTGAACATATCAAATCTCCCACCCCCTCTGGCCTTTGCATGTATGACTTAACAGATCAAATCTCCCACACCCTCTGGCCTTTGCATGTATGACTTAACATATCAAATCTTCCACCCCCTCTGGCCTCTGCATGCACTACTGAACATATCAAATCTCCCACCCCCTCTGGCCTTTGTGTGTGTGAATTAACATATCAAATCCCCCACCCCCTCTGGCCTCTGCACGCACTGCTGAACATATCAAATCTCCCACCCCCCTCTGGCCTTTGCATGTATGAATTAACATATCAAATCTCCCACCCCGTCTGGCCTCTGCACGCACTACTGAACATATCAAATCTCCCACCCCCTCTGGCCTTTGCATGTATGGCTTAACATTTCAAATCTCCCACCCCCTCTGGCCTCTGCA
>VSDK01018932.1:106157-123657 GCA_009767595.1 Symbiodinium kawagutii
ATCAAATCTCCCACCCCCTCTGGCCTTTGCATGTATGACTTAACATATCAAATCTCCCACCCCCTCTGGCCTTTGCATGTATGACTTAACATATCAAATCTCCCACCCCCTCTGGCCTTTGCATTGCACTACTGAACAAATCAAATCTCCCACCCCCTGCGGTACCCACATTGTAGATAAATAAGTCAAAAAACCCGACCACACCGCTCTCCAGGTGAGTGCGTGTCATTACAAATAGAGCCCGCACAACTCGGGTGCGGAAATTTCGGCTAGTAAAGGAGTATGGGGGGACGTCTTCTCTACTCTACGTCTTGTCAACTCCACGTCTTCTCTACTCTACGTCTTGTCAACTCTACGTATTGTCAACTCTACGTCTTGTCAACTCCACGTCACGTCTTCTCAACTCTACGTCTTGTCAACTCTACGTATTGTCAACTCTACGTCTTGTCAACTCCACGTCTTCTCTACTCTACGTCTTGTCAACTCTACGTATTGTCAACTCTACGTCTTGTCAACTCCACGTCTTCTCAACTCTACAACTGGTCAACTCTACGTCTTGTCAACTCTACGTATTGTCAACTCCATGTCTTCTCAACTCTACGTCTTGTCAACTCTACGTATTGTCAACTCTACGTCTTGTCAACTCCACGTCTTCTCTACTCTACGTCTTATCAACTCGTCTACGTCTTGTGAACTCTCCGTCTTCTCTACTCTACGTCTTGTCAACTCTACCTCTTGACAACTCTACCTCTTGTCAACTCTACGTCTTGTCTACTCTACGTCTTGTCAACTCCACGTCTGCTCTACTCTACGTCTTGTCAACTCCGCGTCTTGTCAACTCTACGTCTTGTCAACTCCACGTCTTCTCTACTCTACGTATTGTCAACTCTACGTCTTGTCAACTCCACGTCTTCTCTACTCTACGTCTTGTCAACTCTACCTCTTGACAACTCTACCTCTTGTCAACTCTACGTCTTGTCTACTCTACGTCTTGTCAACTCCACGTCTTCTCTACTCTACGTCTTGTCAACTCTACGTCTTGTCAACCGTACCAATTGTCAACTCGATGAGGTACTGTCCATGTGGATGTTACGTTTGGGGCTGAAACCGGCGTCGGAAGCGAGTCAAAAAACGGCGTTGGAAGCGAGTCAAAAACCGGCGTTGGAAGCGAGACCCCGACCGTACTGCTAAGGGTAGCTACCCACGTAGAGCGAATTAGCTCAGGTAGACATCAAGGTGATTTAGTACTAAACAAAGGTAGACACGAAGGTTACCAGCCAGTTAACTAATCAATAGTGATTCATGGTGACTAGTAGTTTTTAGAATTTAATAAAACTATAGTCACTATTGATTACTTGGCTATATTAATATCGTTTGATTATATTAATATTAAAGTTTCTACCACTCACAAAAGTATTCAAAATAGTGTTTAATATAATCAAACTATAGTCAGTGGTAGAAACTACAGAAATTCATTTGTAACCAATAATAGTGCTTAATTAATAGTGATGAACAATGACAAATAATGATTATTGTCAACCATAGTTTTAAAGCATGATGATTTCTACCATGGTGATTTGGTATGGTTCAAGAAGACTATGAGTTGAAATATATGCATTGTGTACAATCAATACAAGGGATTGCACACTTCATATCTGCAATCACCAGTAAAAAATGTGTGCAAATACGTATGACAGACCTATCACTGAACAAGCTTACACTACAAGCAGCGATCAGTGACATAAGCAAGACTCCCAAATGACAAAGAAACAAACATAATGGTTCGGATATTTTACTTTGGGCTCTGATTAGCGTGTTGACTTTTATACGGGTGTTTCTCAAAATAGGGGACCCCCCCAATCATCAATTTTGTTTAAAATGGTAGACAAACCATTTTTGGAGCGCTCGCATGATGAGAAGCAACCATATGACCCTTGAGCAAATCACATTGGTTTGGGTTTAGAGTAGCCACCACTGTGGCACAGAAAATTGGCAACCGCCGTCCACATGGCAGGACTTAATCGACGCCAACATCGAGTGTTTGCTATGCAGCTGGATCTCGACAGCTGGTGTGCAGGCTGTGCAGTGGAGATCACCTTAATACAGTGGGGGTTTCTCAAAATGGGGGTACCCCCAAAAATGGTTTGTTTCTTACTATAAATTGTGAATAATGGCTGATAACTACGGGGTACCCCTATTTTGAGAAACACCATCATCAGTGAAAATCGTCGAGTACCAATTCACCATCATCAGTTCTGATTCAACCACCATCAACCAGTTCAGTCCATCACTACCGGAGTAGGAAAAAAACTGTCAGGATAATCGTGAACAAGTGGACAATAGTTGTCTGTCGTTGGTTGCTACCTCCCCTCATTGACCGTCTTAAAACATCATGGACCGACAACAGCCATACGCTATCACCTACCACCATCATTTAAAACAATCAATAAAAATCAATAAAACATCTTCTTTTTGGCTGCCATCCCTGAGCACAAGAATCATCACTGTCACCCAGGCTAAGCATCAAACATGCAGTGAACCGTTGCTTTACCATGCAGTGAACCACCCTGTCCAACACGCCAGGTGAGCCAAGCATCGGCCATCAAAATACAAAGGAACTCAAGGGCCGTCTTCAGGTTGCAGGATTTGCTTTGGATACCTTGGTGGAACAACCATTAGTCAACTTGAGCGGCGAAAAATGGTAAACATCCTATTATATATTTAGTAGATAATCAGGGGCTATATGGCAAAAATCCTGTATATTTAGTGAACAAAAGCTAGCCGGAAGTAGCTGTAATCCACCCAGATGCCGACATCTTTCATGAACAACTTGGCACGAAAGGAAGCGGGCGGCTCGCCGCGGTCCTGCCAGTCGATTCTGCCGGCGTGTTGAAAATACATGGATCAACCGTGGGTTTCTATCAAGCTGCCTTGGTTCACTATGATACTTAATGGTGGAGATTATTAGATACATCAATGGCTTATAACTAATTAGTTCTACCAACGACTTGTTCCCAAAAAATGGGTCTACCCTTCAAGAAACATTAGTATTATTGATGATTGCAAATAATGCTTATGGCATCGTGAAATGACTGCTCAGCGCCAAGCAGTATGCTTAAGCACAAACATGCTAATTCGTTCATTCACTCTTGATGGTGCTCGATCTTCACTAGGCCTAGGCACACTTTGACGAGGGTTATAAAATCTGGTTGGTGGCTGGTGGTTTCAACCCCTATGAAAAAATATTGGTCAACCAACCAATTGTTAGTGATTAATGGGGAAAATAAAACATGTTTACAACCACCAACCAGAAATATGATTAAGCCTAATCCATGTGTTGAAGAACATGAAACACAGGTTTGTTATGCGTGGGTTTGTCGGTGGACAAATGGTGTGGCCCTTGGTGGCAGTTTCTCAATTATATAATATATGGTAAAAAATCATTCTTGGTTGGTTAAGGGGTACCACCATGTATGGAGAAATCCATGTTGGTATATGGCAGTTAAACCGCATACGGCAGAGCAGTTGTGAGCAGCGGGGCCTCCACAGCAGTGAGATGTGTTTGTTGAAAATCCTTTGAAGTATACTTGGACCTACCATATGGTGGTTTCTCAAAATAGAGGGCCCAAAACATGGTTGGTTTACTACTATAAATGACTATTGATGGATGATTTGGGGGTACCCCTATTTTGAGAAACCACCATATATAGAAGAGCAAGCCTCCTTCTCGTCTCATGTCACTTAAGCTGGACATGTTGAGCAGTTTTCACACAAACGACTAGCCCATGACGGATAAACACCCATTTCACTCCCTCAACTGTTGTTAGCCAGCATCAACAATCCTTGTCTATCATCACAGTTTATTCACAAGGGTAGTATACAACCAGCAAATCAACCATCATAGTCCGCCAGAATCAGTCTTTATCAACCATTACGAACCTAATCTAATGGTTTGCTTGATGAATTCGATTGACAGACTTATAAGCATCACCAGCATCTCTGGGTAGTCATGGTCATTCACCATTATTGCGTGACCATTTTTTTGCAACACTTCAGACTGATAGGCCCCAACATTCCATTTCAAATGTAACCCATGCTGATGATGATCTGATCTCAACATATTGCCAAAAAAAGGGTTGATACGCAGGGTGAATTGTACCAATCATCAGTCATTACCAGTTATCTATCACCAGGACTATCAATTGACTATCAACCAACTCACCATCAGCTGACCATCCACCAAGCATCACAGAACCGTCAAATCACCATTTGTCTACAATCAGATTGCAATCAATTCACCATCGCGAATCATCACCATCAATTATCCATCAGTTGTAAGCATCAGTTAACCTTGATATTACCATCATCATCATCTTCATCATCATCCGTGTCCTTTCAATCATCCATCACATCCCATCCCTAAAATCCACCAGTGTAACCATCAAGTTGCACCAGATCACCCATCTCTCCACCGTGAATCTAGCCATCAAATTGCCATCACTTTGCCATCGATGAATCATCAACTAATCATCACGCCACCATGAATTCCACATCAAATCACCTTCAACTCACCATCAAGTAAGCAAAAATGACCCAACACTTCACTATCAGTTTCAAGGGCACTTCACCTTCCATGAACCATCGATCACCCATCACTTCAACATCACTTCACCATCTGCCATCAGTTCACCATCAAACCACCATCCATAAATCGATTGATCGTCAAATCACCATCAATTCACTGGTCAAAGTCCCATGAACAACATGACCATTAACCATCATTAACCATCATTGATCGTCAACTCACCTTCACAACATGACCATTAACCATCATTCGCCATCATTGACGGTCAATTCACCTTCACAACATGACTATTAACCATCATTCGCCATCATTGACGGTCAATTCACCTTCACAACATGACCATTGACCTCACCACCTTCACAACTCAGATCCTATCAACCCATCGCGCCTGCCGCTTCACCGATCTACTCCACCGCTGCCTACACGGCAACCACCGCAGCGCACGCGAGCCGCAGCGGGGCGGCGGCATGCTCGGTGCCTGGTCGAAGTGGGTCTGTGGATGTTTCCTGGAAGGTGTTCAAACGGTACCAGTGAAGGAACCGTGGAAATCATCCGTCTTCATTAACATGTTAAAAAATCAATGCTGATGAAATGAACCCGGGAAAAGTTCATACTGGTGCGTACTGACCTTTGGTTAGCGTTTTGAATATTCATACAAATCAATCAAAATTGATGCTAACCTAAACATATGGGTAACTCACAATCATCCTGTATATGAATCATAAATGAATCATGCCTGTTTGGGGCCTCCTATGCTGAGAAACTCCCATATATCAAATACTATTCACCATGCACCATCATAATCCAACAGCGGCCGCGATTATGAGGCATCATAATTTTGCATAGGGCGGTGTAACCGGGGACAGCTTGAATTCTGCCAGCCTGCCAGCTGGCTGGCTGATTCCGCCGTGTGGCTGGCTGATTCCGCCAGCCGGCTGGCTGGCTGGATGGATGGCTGGCTGATTCCGCCACGTAACTGGATGTTGCTGGAACAAGTGTGCTGCGCGTTGCTGTTGTGATGACACACTGCACAGAACCAATGGTACAAACAGGCGCGGCAAAAACAAACCTGCTTTTGGGAACCACACTCTACCAACAAATTTTGGTTTCCTTGGCATTGCGGGGAAACGAGTGCATGTTGTCAATGTTGGGGCTTGGCGCTGGATGTCTTGGCTAGGAGCCAGTGTGCACATGATGCCGCCGCGGCTGGACCTCCTTGGCAAGCTCTTGGTTCAGACTTTCGTTCGTCTGGCGGCAGACAGGGCATGGCATCTCGTGAATGGTGGCATGCGGCTGCTCGTTTCGGAGTCTCCAGTCGGCCAAGGCTTTCGTCATACATTCCTTGAGGTACACGTGACCGCACAGCAATGCCATCACCCCGTCGTCGGCAACGATGTCCTGCCAACAGCACGAGCAAATCTTCTCAGCAGCCATGCCGACCCCAGGGCGAATGATCGTTGCGGCGAAGCACACGGTGATGCGGCTGTAGATGTGAGCCATGAATTCAAGTCGGAGCTTCTTCAGTGAGCGCTCCTAATGAAGCCCGGGGCCAGTCTGGAGGGCAGGGTCGCCAATTCTTGTCAATTTGTATTATGTGTTGTCATTACTTGTCGGTTTGTATCAAATCTACCAATGTTCAGAAAATATGAAAGAACACACAAGCCAAAATGGCACATAAATAGTAGTAATATTAGTTGTAATAATCGTCATGGTAATTGTAAGAATAATAATAACAATAAAAATAAACATGATAGTAGTAGTAGTAGTAGTAGTAGTAGTAGTAGTAGTAGTAGTAGTAGTAGTAGTAGTAGTAGTAGTAGTAGAAGTAGTAGTAGTAGTAATAGTAGTAGTAGTAATAATAGTAGTAGTAGTAGTAGTAATAGTAATAGTAGTAGTAGTAGTAATAGTAGTAGTAGTAGTAATAATAGTAAAAGTAGAAATAATAATACTAGTAGTAGTAGTAGTAGTAGTAGTAGTAGTAGTACTAGTACTAGTACTAGTACTAGTAGTAATAGTAATAGTAGTAGTAGTAATAGTAATAGTAGTAGTGATAGTAGTAGTAGTAGTAGTGATAGTAGTAGTAGTAGTAGTAGTAGTAGTAGTAGTAGTAATAGTAGTAGTAGTAATAGTAGTAAAAATAATAGTAATAGTGATAATAATAACAATACTGATATTTAAAAAAAATGTAATAGTAATAGTAGTAGTAGTAGTAGTAGTAATAGTAATAATAATAATAGTAGTAGTAGTAGTAGTAGTAGTAGTAGTAGTAATGAGAATATTAGTAATAATGATAATAATAATAGTAGTAGTAATAGTAATAGTAGTGATAATAGTAGGCGTGATAATAATAATAGTAATAATAAATATAATAATTATTAGTAATAATAGTAGTAGTAGTAGTAGTAATAGTAGTAGTAGTAGTAGTAGTAGTAGTAGTAGTAGTAGAAGTAGTAGTAGTAGTAGTAATAATAATAGTAGTAATAATAATAATAATGATATTAATAAAATATGTAATAGTAATAGTAGTAGTAGTAGTAATAGTAATAATAATAGTAGTAGTAGTAATAGTAACAATAATATTAGTAGTAGTAGAAGTAGTAGTGGTAATAATAGTAGTAGTAGTAATAATAGTAGTAGTAGTAGAATAGTAGTAGTAGTAATAGTAGTAGTAGAAGTAATAGTAGTAGCAGTAGTAGTAATAGCAGTAGTAGTAGTAGTGGTAGTAGCAGTAGTAGTAGTAGTAGTAGTTATAACTATAAAAGTATTACTAGCAATAATAGGAATAGTCATAGTGGTAGTAGTCGTCGTAGTAATTGTCGTCGTAGTCGATTCCGCCAGCCGGCTGGCGGCTGATTCCGCCGGCCGGCTGGCGGTTTTCGCCGGGAACCCGCAATCCCCCACCAATGTAAGTTCGATGATTATGCAAAAATAAATGGCAATAAGAATAACCCAGACTTAGGACGTACAGTATATCACGGTTTGATACTTACAAAACCTTATGATCATTTTATCAAACTAAGTTTTCTAATATGTTGCAATCATAATCCATATGTAATCATAAACAAAACAATCATCACAATAATCATCGAAACATTTATGAATAGGCGACCTATTAGAGTCAATGCAATTAATTATCCAATGAGTATGAGCCATCAATTCACCGTTAGCCATTCACGTCACCTGTTAGTTGACCACTAGTCAACAATTATTCATCATGCCTATGAGTCAATCATAATATGGCTATGAGCCATCAATTGACCAATAGTTCACCAACCATCAACCATAGAAATGTGATTAATGGCTACCCAGGATTAATAAACCCCTGGTTGATTAACTAGGGGGGTTCCCATTTTAATGGAAAACCAAGGCTTTTAGGGGATACCCCCAATTAATAAATCTACGGTTTATTAATCCTGGATATAGCCATTATCTCTGATCCCACAAGATCATCACTACGCTCGAGCCTCCGGTGCAGCTGCTGGCACAAGAAGAGGTGCTTCTCCTCCTGCTCCGGTCATGCGGGACACATGTCATGCTGCAACGAGTCACCGGCGTGGAAAAACATGGTTGCCTACTTGGATGTGAACGGAGCTAGTTTCCAAAGATCTAACCATCAGTAGCCCTGTGAGGGTAAGCCCGGAATAAGCCCTATATTCATGGTTATTGACCACTTGTCCAAGTGGGGTTGCACATCCAAGTGGTCAAAAACCAACAAAGATACTTTTCGTAACATGATCAATTTGCTACACATGGTCAACCGGTCTTCTTTAAATGGTCAACCAACCAACATTCTGAACATGGGCGAACGATGTTTTACAAAGGTGAGACACCGCTAAGTGTGAATCACGGCAAACTAGACCAGCATGCTCGCAATGGATTAGAACCCTCCTGTAATCTCCTGTAGCTCTAAATCGCTCCCCCTGGCGAGAGGAAGCTCCCTCCCAACCACCAACCAGCATAGGTCTCAGTGGTTTGTTCCCATGGGGTGGAGTCTTACGGCCACGACGACCATAGGGAAGCTGCGCAAACTCCGCATGAACGACAAGGATGTTCCTCCAATGCACGTGTGGATGAACAGTCAGATATGATGATAGACACATGAAGAGAAATTCCAGGAAATCGACAACAAGTCGAAAAAAATGGTGGCAACTGCTTCACTGAATTGATGGGAAAAATCTAGAGGAAACTCTGTTTACAAGCATCCATTGCAGGACTTTTCTGCAGATGTTTCATGATTTTTCCACCAACCACTTGCGGAACTCATCCAGACAGGAACCACTTGCATCATGATATCAACGATAGCAATGGGTTGTGGACCTATGGGCACCCTGGGATGACTCTCCTCCTGATCTGCAAAAAAAACCATTGATATCTGAGGGTCAAGTGTAGCAACTTGTGTCTCAAATGTCTTTTGATAATCTTATTTGTCATCACTTCCAGCAACAAAACAGTTCAGACAAAACTGGACCAAACTGACCATTCAAACCATGGCCGAAGTGATTCAAACCATGGCTCATCATTCAAACCATTCAGCCTGATACTGATTCAAAGGCTTCAGTCACTTCCATGGCTTCACCACCACCCTTCTCAGCCCTTTGGACCTGCCATAACTTCTGTGGTGACACGGCCCCGGGCGGACGCCAATTCGCGTGTGGACGCGGGCACTTTGCCGCGTAAACGTAACCGCCGCGGCGGCTGCAACCTCGGCATAGGGTGCATGGTGGTTGGATCACGTGGTCGTGGTCACATGGCGGTTTCTCAAGTCATAGGGGTACCAGCGAATCATTCAATCTTAGTCGTTTATAGTAAATAGCCGACCATTTTTAGGGGTCCCTTATTTTGAGAAACAACTGTTGGCTACTGGTTGGTTCGTGCTGGGTACAATGTTTGGTCAATGTGGTTGGTTCATGGTTGGCCAATGGCTGGTTAGTGGTCGGTTAAAAGGTCGGTTAGTGGCCAATCATGTGTGAGAAATCACAAGTACGCTAATTAAGTATGTTCCAATGAAGATTCGAAGTGGTTTGCACAAAGTGCCATGAGAGCTATCCATCAATAGGTAAGAAAACCTCAGGGAAGGTGCTTCAATCAACTTGTATACCAATGGGTAGGGGCACACCACGTACATGCGAAGGTAACGCCAAGCAATCTAGCCTTACCTGCCAAGCAACATCGCTTCTTGCCCCTTGAGCTCTGTACTTTCGCCTCCTTCATTGCCGCCTGAGCCAGGCCACCCCTGAGAGGCATCTGCTTAGGCCGATTTCCTCATGGTCACTGCTAGCCACCAAGCAACGATGCATAGCCATAGCCTCTACAGTTGGCTTTTGAATCAAACAGGCAAGGTCAAGCTGCATGAGGGGTGCCCAAGTAGTGAACAGGTGAAAGTTCAGCCACGCTGAATGAGGAGTTTTCCACACCTAGGGCGCCTCATGGAGTCCAATGGAGTCCGTGAGTTTCGGGGTGAAGGCATTCCTCGCGGATGCTTCATCCCAATGTTAGAGTCAAGTCTTTAGTGAACTAGTCAGGTTGCATAACCAATGGCATAAGCTAATCAGGACTTCAATTTACAGCCAACCAAACTACCTAAATGTAATGAAATAACGACCAAGTGGTTTGAAGGGAAACTTTCCATTTGGTCCATGTGATCTGATCATAAACTTTGCCTGGTTCCGCGTTGAAGCTCCCCGCGACAATGGAGAACCACATGACATGATAACAGTTTCCGCGCACAAATGCATTTTTGTTGCTGTTTAGAACACCCTACGCTTCCAGTCACCAATAGAATAGGCGAACTCCAGTTCCAACTAGCTGGTAGCAACCAGCTGGTTACCTACGATTTCCTGGTAACTGGTTGCGCATAGGGAAAAGTCAGGCTCCAATGGCCCTTCGAAGGCGCGCCTTGCACCGGTGGCGGGTCATTTTGCGAAGGTGGTTGCTCCTGGGCGGTGGATCCATAGGGAGGTGCTTGCTGGCCATGGTTGACGGTGGTGAATGATTGCTGTTCATGGAAGGAGTGCTGTTGTTCATCGTGGTTGATTAATAGTTCAATTAATGGTGAACTAATGATTCATAACTTACCAACTGTTGTTATTGTTGTTGTTGGTTGGTTGGTTGATGTTGGTTGATTGTAAATATGAACTATAGTAGTATACCTAGCAGGATGGAAATGGACATACCAACTGTAAGTGGTTCTTGGTTGAACTACCCATCTGAAAATTAATTCGTCCATCAACCAACCATTCCACGGATTGGAGAAGGTAACAAATGATTAAACCACCAAGGTAACCAATGTTTTTACCACCAATCACCTGATGGCCTTGTTCACAGTCTACCTCTGGAAACTATTGGCGTGAGCAACGATCAGGACACTGCTTGACAATCAAGTCATGAAAGGTCCGCCCCCGGCTATAAGGAATTTATGTTGATTTTGTTGTTGTTGGTTGGCTGCTCCCAAGTCATAAACCGGTGTATTAACAGCCCATTTAACAAATGGTTCACTATGGTTAATAATGGCTCATGGTGGTTGATCATGGTTGACTATGATCAAATGGTGGTTTAAAAGCTATTTGACTATAGTGATATCATATCTGGTTGGTGGTTTCAACCCGTATGACAAATATAGTCAACCAACCAATCATTTGTTAATACTAGGGAAAATGAAAATGACAATCAAACCACCAGCCAAATATCTACTATTAGCCTGGCAGTTACCCAAGATGTAAACCAACGGCTGTAGCAGCTTAGTGGCCCACCTTCTGGGTGACTACCCTGCTTCCACCTGAGGCAACTGGGATCCTCCAAACTGAGATCAAATTTCCCACCAATTGGGATTCGGTTGGTGGTTGACCCACCTCTCGGAAACATATTTGTCAAAGAACATGTTGTTAATAATAACTAGGGGAACTGGATGATTTAGGGATACCCTTCTTTTGAGAAACACTCATATGCCTGCATATGTTTTTGTTTACCTTGAGTTTCCTGGTAACGAAAATCTCAGCTGTTTCGACAACTCTTCAGTCAGAAGTGCTGCGAGGAGTGGCTGTCAGATGGACAATGCTTGTAGCCCAAGCACGTACAAGGTGGGCCCCCATTCAGCTAGAAGTTGGTTCGCAACTAGGGTCATCAGCAGTTTTGGTAGACATAAATCTGGTTGAATGGCTGACAAACCACCTTGTGATCATAATGCACCATTTTTGACCACTATTGAAAATGATTAATCACATTTAATCAACCAGTATTAGCCATTTGTTAAATGGCTCAAAAACCACATTACAACCCGGGGACCCAAGAACTACACAATCCAAATGTTGGATACTTTTCGCCATGAACAATCCCGCCCACCACCCAGCACAGCCGTCCTTGGGAGCATCCACCATCCATTTCTCCAACATCAGCCGCTGCGTTTGAGAGAAATGCTTACCTGAGTCATTTGGATGGCTCCCGTAATTAGGGCATGACTAGCCGGTGAACAAGGCTGAATCACAATTTTAGAGCTTACTGCCATCATTGATAGTTGGTTCAGAAGGGTGGTTTGAGTGGCTGTTGCCATCATGGACACAATGTGGCATAGTCATGTGATTGGCGCCGTGCTATTGCGGCTTAGTTGGAAGATGTATGCCGCGTTTGTCAGAAGCCCCAACATCAAAAGCCCAATGTCAGAGCAGGATGGTTCGGAAACAAACAATCTAATCTAGGCAATCGTCACGTTACGAAACATGGCTAGTAGCTTATCCAGTGTCATGAAACACAACAACAAATGGAGCTATCTACCGCAAACATTATTGTGAATGAAATCGCCAAATACGATGCCATGAGTTGTCTGTGAAAATGATAAGTCCGGTCAACCGTAGCAACGTAGCATGCATATTGTGCGCTCAAACCAACACTTTGCACTATCGCCCGCATTATCACAGCAACAACAATACTATCGGGCTGTCACCGCAAAAACATGCTTATTCCTTATTTCCAGCAAATACCAGCAAATATATCATAATATGCTATCCTAATGTTTAAATCTAAATTATACCCCCCCCTTTTCTTTACTCTGCCCCTAAACAACCTTCTATAAGATTATTGAGCGGGATCCGATTGTTTGAAATTGCGAATTCGAGCAAAAAAATCGTATTGCTAAATGAAGTGGCTAATTGTAAAGGATAATTAAAACCAGACTACTTATCAGGACAGGGTTTGGGCCAGTTTTTCCACCAAATTTGGTTGCCCCAAAATTTTGGGCATAACTACTTTATTTAGGGGGGGTTATTATTGCAAAATGGGATTGGGGCGTACTTATTTTGGGGGGAAATAATAATCAAATTTTAAACATTACCAGTTGGTTGTAACGCTCCCGGTAGCTCCTGCGCGATACGACTCGCGGTGTGAGACTGACTGCACAGTGGCAGTGGACCCCACACCTGCTGTGTGAGGTCAAGAACTAACCAGGCTCGTCCATCTCGAGAGTGAAGTGCTCCGCAAACAAATTTACTCCCCTACTTGGATGAAGTTGGCGAGAATTGGAAGGAGTTTTGTTTTTTTCCCCCCAGCAAGAGCAGTTACTGGGATACGCCGGGTGGCAGCGACATAGTCGCATATATGGCCAGAGGATTGCTTAGATTTTTTTAGCCGGGTTTCATTAAGCAAGGGGTCATCCTGGGGAATATGGGTACCCTGGCTCCAAACCGCTCCCGCCCAACCAACAGCAAGTATCAACAACTGGCAAATACCAACAATCATGCATGGTGGTTTCTTGGAAATAATAGGGGTGCCGCTAATTCTAATTCACCCAATAGTAATCACTTAGAATAATAAATCATCCATTTTGTGGGCATCCCAATTTTGAGAAACCCCAATGATATGAGTTGCTCATTTATAATCAATGACTCGGTGATCATGACGTTGTGCCTTTGCCGCAGCCGCTGATTGAGTGCATGGCTAATGATTGGCATGGCCAAGGATTGCTTAGAGGATGAAAAACACAAGCTAAAAATTGTTTAGAGATTATGTGTTTATAATTGGCTAAGGGTTGTTTTAATTGGTTACCGATTGTTTAGAAATTATTTTAGCATGTGCTATAATAACTGGTTTTTCAAATACTATGGCTACTCTCAACGGTGTTGTAGTTTTTCCAAATAAGTATTGGTCAATATTGCTCTTTGGCAAACGAATATGAATACTGTACTGACTGGTTAAATCATCACCTTTTGGTTAGCTCATATAGCCTGGCACGTATAAACAAATATATTTATAGATATATATATATATACATTGTTGATCATAAAAATAACAGTTGAGTATGTCTACATTCTATATTGCAGAGAAGCTCTAACGATACTATCAACCTAGCAACGTTCCTTAATCAACCCAACTCACCATGGTTGCTAATTACTTTGACGAAACATTGCATGGCCAACATAGCTATGAATCAGCTATTACACTTGAACAAATCATAGCGATGAACTCATATATCTAACTACAATAGCTATGATCAACGCATGATCATTGGTGAATGACTATTTTTTTGATCGACGCGATCGGATTTTTTGTTTTCGATCAATCCGTAGATCTCAAGAGATCTTTCCGATCTTTTCCTCGGGCCTTTTGAAGCTTACGTTTCCAGGAAGTAGTTGGAGCAGAAGCTGAGCACCTCTTCACGCTTCATGTTGTAGCGTTCAATCCATCCATTCTGCTTTGCCAAAGGAGCATTGGAGAGAAAATCTGGAATTTCAGCAGATGAAGCCTCGCCATGATAGCGATCCGAAGGAGCGGAGATTGCACCAGTTTCAGCCAGGTGGGTAATCACGCATTTCAATGCTTTGGCTTTTGAGCCCTGCACCTCGTAGACCGTTCCATCCTTTGACTTCACTGTTTCAATGTTTCAAGTGGGGAATCCTTTGGGAGAGCTTGCCAATGCTTTGGCCATTCCTAGAAGGTTGCGTTTTCCTCCACACTGCCTTTCCATTTGCTCAATGACCTTTGTCACTCGGTCAAAGATGCTTGGCTTGGTAGCCTGATTCGATGAGTCCCAAACTCGTTCAAACTCCGGAATCTTCTCTCTTGTGAGATCTCTCTTCTTGCGAGGTGGATCATCATCTCCTGGCTTTGGCAATCCTTCACCCTTATCTTTCCTTTTGTCTTTTCCACCTCCTTTTCCTGGATAGAAGACAACCTCTTCTTCATCTTCCTCTGTTTCCTTTGGTTCAGGGGGCTGAAAACTCTTGTACGTGTAAACTCCTTTCTTTCTCAGCTCCACAAATTCTTCTTCCATCCACTCTTTTGCTGCCAGATCTCTCTCCACCAACTGTTCGACTTGTTTGATCGTGATTCCGATCTCATGACATTTCTTCTTGATCTCTTCCTTTCGTTCATCACTTGAGTCATGATACTCCCTCCTGAAGCTGATGATTTCAATGCTCGGCTTGAGCTTTTTGGCAACTTCATATTTCTCTCGGGATTTGTCGAAAGTTGTTCCTGGAAAGAAAATTGGAATGTGGCCGTAGATGTCAGTCAAGATTTCTCCAACTTGAATTTTGATTGTCTCCTTGACTGCATCTTGCCATGATCAACCATGATCAACCCAACACAAACTAGTCCAACCGTTGGTGTGCTCAGCTACCCCCTTTTTGATGGGTAGTGGGTCAATATTGACCCAGAACCATATACAGTTGGTGTATTCGCTATGGTTGTTGCCTATTTTGTCCTATTGTGAACAATTGGCTATCTAGTCAACCTTTGTTAATATCATATGGGTGTTTCTCAAAATACGGTACCCCCCAAATCATCCAATATTAACCATTTATAGAAATAAACCAACCCTTGTTGGGGCTCCCCCCCCGTTGTGAGAACAACCATATAGTTCGACCCTATCATACCTTCTGAGATCCTATCCACCTTTGTCATTCAATCTACCCATGATAGGTCACACATGTATAGTTCAACCTATGATCCACCTTCAATGATCAATCTTAATGACTACGATCAATCTCAGGTATAGTCACAATCATCACATATCATCAGTATGATCAATCCTCAGATATCATAAAATGACTTAACCCTCAACTCCCCGCGGATCTCCAAGCTGCTGATTGCCTCCTGTCGCTCCTGGCGCGACAGTATCTTCAGCAAGCCATGCACGTAGGGCACAATCACGGGCTCGCCGAAGCTTTTGAAGCGCCCCGTACGGTGCACGGCAGCGGCCGGTCTGCGGGCCAAGGATGGCGATGGCTGGGAGATGGTCGTGGTGTCTCAAGTCATGGATGGGGGACACCCAGTGATCTATGGTAAGTAATCTGATTGGTGGTTTCAAGCAATGGTTAAGTAGTGATTGATAATAATGATCATATGGATATGTTCTTTGATGGTACGCCCAGTTATCATGCAATGTTAACCTTTTTCATTCATCAACCAAACAATTTTTGAGGTTCCAATACTTGATAAATCTTTGAGGTACCATAGAGGGTGATAACTGGGGGTACCTACCCAATTGATGGCTATTACAATGGTACCTCCCCTTTAGCTGGAGTTAACATATGGTGGCTTCATAAAATTCTGTGTGCTCTTCTGGCTGTAACAGGTCGCACGGTGAAAATACTGGTTTTTCAATGCGAAAAGTCGAAAAGTCAAAAAGTCGAAAAGTCGAAAAATAAAATGTATACAGGGGATCGAACCCGAAAAGTCGAAAAATTCGAAAAATTCGAAAAATTCGAAAAGTCGAAAAGTCAAAAAGTCAAAAAGTCGAAAAGTCGAAAAGTCAAAAAATCGAAAAATCGAAAAGTTTAAAAGTCGAAACATGACAACGGGGGATCTTGGCAACAATGATTCATACAATACCTGTTCATCAAATATAAGACTGGATCTCGGTAATCGGCGCGGGTCATCTTGGGGCTGCATGAATCGCGCCTGTCCGGCGCAAGGCTGTACAGCTCAGCTGTAGCTTGATGATTATGTTGACATGATGTTTAAAGAAGCTGGCTATCAAAACAGGATTTTGACGTGGAACAAGCTCGTGGAGGAGGCTGTTGGGTCAACATGGGGGGCTCGGAGAAAATTTTTGGCATGAACTTAGGCGCGACACGGGGTGTTTTTGCGGGCCCCGAATGAGAAATTGGTTTTCGATGGTTGGATTTATTTCCATGCAGTTCACGTTGAAGAATTCGAAGTTTCTTTGACGTAATCGCAGCGAGGGCAAAACAAATAAGCTATAAGTGAAAAGTATCGTTGAATAGCGCGTTTGCATATATGAAAACATCAGGTTAATACGAAGTCGAAATCGAATCAGTTCAAATCACAGCAGATTAAAAGACGATATATGAGCAAAAGAGATTGAAACTCCAACGTGCGAGTTGTGCTGCGTTTGCGAGGCGCTGCTATCAGAATTGGGTCCGCGCGCGCGCGGGGAAAGGCAGATGCAGGGCTTCAAACCACGCGCGCGCGCGGACCTAGAAACAGCATGTCTGCAAATTTGAATGTGCGCAGGCGCGCGCCTATCTGGCATCATTGATCGTATCGTGAGTTCTCACTAGCAACCATCCTATAATCAGCAGCTGCCAATCATGCTCAACCGTTCTTTACCATGAAACCAGCCTCTGGCCATAATCATCATCTTCACCATCATCATCATCATCATCAACCATCAACAAGCTGTAGCTCTCTTAACTAAGAATGTCTCAATCAATATTCATGCTTAAGGCACTAGCAAATATGACTTACATATAAATCACCTATCACGTATGGGACGTACAACCATCACTACCATCAACAACATCCACAGCAACCCCAACAACAAACAACAACAAACGACAACAAACAACAACAAAAACCAACAAACGACAACAAACAACAACAAACAACAACAAACAATCAAAAACAAGAACAAACAACAACAAACAACAACAAACAACAACAAACAACGACAAACAACAACAA